>JARHVA010000200.1:3487500-3747500 GCA_037957365.1 Torreya grandis | reverse complement strand
GATCAAATACCTAAATGAGGTTGAGATGTAGACCCATCAAGAAAAAGGGTTATGTTACAAATACAATGACAAGTACACACTTGGTCACTGAAGTATGGAACCAAAACTTGTACTTGTTAGATGTGGAGTCTCCTCCAAAGTTTGATGAATAATAACATGCAAGGGAGGATGAATAGGAATAAAATAAATAATAACATTACATAGGCAAGGATCCAACACCATTTTTTTGTTCATGTAGTGATCGATGTTAATACACTACAAACAAAGAAGGTAAATGGGTTCTTATGAAAAAAAACCCTCATCATCCTCATTGATTTTGGGAGCACAAATAACTTCACTAACACCCAGTGAACCAAGAAATACAATTTTTATATTTATACAACTTCATATTTTATGTTAGAGACAATTTTATTATACTAAATGGCCTTCTGAGAAAAATTTAAAATATGAAAGTTGTCTCTCATATTATAATAAAATAAAATAAATAATAAGAAATATAATTTAACTATATGAATTAAAAGTGACCTAAAAGGTATTAAAAATATTTATAAATTAAACTATTTTATTCATACATTATATTTTCACATGAAAATTTACATGCCTCTATTTTTAAGACTACACAAATTCTATAAAAAACTTTAACTTTCACATCTCAAATACATGCTACTATTTACACTCTCTTAATTTATGAGGGTCCATATATGTATATATTATTTTAAAATTTCATACAAAGTAAGTTTATTAAATTGGGTATCAACATTTTTAAGAGAGGAAGTAAAATTGGTATGAAAATATACTTTACACAGGAGAGATTTTTTTGGATAATTATACATAAACAAAATTTGGGGAAAATAAGGATGAAGGGGATACTAGACTACTAATTGAGATGGGTAAATAATATGACATTAGGATGAAATTATTTTGAATAAGTGAGCATATTTATATGTCTACACCAACTCCATCATATATGTAACTAGAAAACAAATATCCAAGTTCATCCTTAATCACCTCATTTGTTGTTATGGTATCCCTTTAGCCATCACTTCTAACAATGGTAAATTTCTTAAAAAAAAAGAAGCTAAATCCCTCTATGACCAATTATATATAAAACATAAATTTTCCACACCCTATTACCCCCAAGGTAATGGCCAAGTTAACTATTATGATAAAAATCTCACCAAAATCCTCAAAAATATTGTTAATAACATTGGTTAGGATTAACATCTTCAACTCTATCTTGTTTTATGGGCTTATCGTACCAATATATGCACAACCACAATGGAAACACTTTATTCCCTTTTATTTAGAGCTAAATATTTTACACCCAATCAGATTTATCTACCCTCTTTATGCATCTTCCTACAAGATCTAATCAATGATGAAGAATACAAAGTTGCACATCTTCATGATTTGAAACTTCTTGATAAAAATTGGCTCAATATGCTAGATCATTTGAATGAATATAAACATAGGATAAAAAATAGCTACAACATGTTATCAAATCTAGAGAGTCTTAAATTGGTGATCTTATCCTTAAATAAAATCAAATAAACATAAATAAAGACTGTGAAAAGAAAGGTAAATTTAAATTGGCTAGGTCTCTATGTTGCCAACACCAAATTTGGGTCAAGAGTGTACAAATTGGCCATGCAAGATGAACAAGATATTGATTAACCCATGAAAATCATGCATCTTAAATACTTCCATACTTGAAGGTTATGATGCTATTAAAAAGATTTAAAATATCAAAAATTTAAAATTGAAAATTGAAAACCATTATTATGGTGCCTTGGATAAGTACCATGATGAAAAATAGTTTCTAACATCATGTGTAAATTTTTTGTTTAAAATTATCCTACACTTAGTGTTAGGCCCACTCCATTCAACCCTATAAATTATAAATCAATCCCTATAACTATACCATCATGCCCATCCTTCTTCTCACTTTTGACCTTGATAAAGACATGGAAAATTTCTTGAGACATGTTTTGTATATATCTTGGTATATTAGATCTTCTTCAGAACACACTATAATGTAACATTAGAATGTCACATGGTTCGTATGTGATGTGGTCCATAGAGATCCCATCATGAGACCCTCACACATTCCATTCATTGCCACCTCTATACCTGATGCTAAAACCAGTATTCCTTTTGTTTGTAGACTTATCGTTAGTCAAAAACTAAAAAATCATAAAACAATAAAATAAAAGTTTAAAAAGCCCAAAAAACCATTTATTTTTTCTTTGGTCCTCTTAAAGCACTTATCCAAATTTAAAAAAACCATTACATTTTCATCAGAATATATCATTCCCAATCCAACCCCCTAGTATATATTTTTTCTTAGAGGAAATCAAATCTATCATTATCATCAATCACCAAATATCGAAAATTTTTAATTAATAAGGGACAAAATATAATCTATTTTTTTTATTTTCTGTGTTGTATGACTTGTTAATTATTTGCGTGTTTTCTGATTTGTTCATTTATGTCAATCCTAATGTATATTACAACAATGTCAATGGTTATCCATATCATGGTGCATTCTATCATATGCTATAGTAAATACAATGTTGCTCAAACATTTGGAATGCATTATAATATTAGAATTATTCATTATCAACATTAATAAGCATGCATTTCTAAACATTCATTCTAACTAACTATACATGATTAACATTTATTATCATTGACTAAGTGTGCATCATAAACAAAACAATAGGAATGTAAATCCATCAATTACATCATTAAAACATGCAATAAAAAATAAACAATATCATCATACACATAATCATCACATGAGACACATGTGAGA
Organism: Torreya grandis; assembly: GCA_037957365.1. Lineage (NCBI taxonomy): Eukaryota > Viridiplantae > Streptophyta > Pinopsida > Cupressales > Taxaceae > Torreya > Torreya grandis. The sequence goes on along the minus strand of JARHVA010000200.1, from coordinate 3,744,685 downwards.
TCTCAAGCCAAAAGAGTCATTGTATATATATCTATGTATAATAATACATTCCATCTATATCCATGATTGTTATACTCAGTTATCACATGAGCACCCAACCCTTATTTATTCATCCCCCACCCCTCTATTTTAGCCATCATTCTCTTATTTCAACCCCTCTTCTCATTTCAAGAGTCCATCGATGTATTTAATCCATGCACACTGTCTCAAGGGGTCATCTCCTTAACCATTATGCCACTAAAGCCATCTTATTACACCCATTTTTCTCCATTCTTTAAAAAATTATTTCTTCTTATAGTCAGAATGCACTTTAAAAGAGGGAAAATGTAAACACCCCAATTCACCTTTCTAATTTTGTTATCAATTTATTGTCATTCAATCTACAGTTAATTTAAATCCACCCTAACATCATAAAACCCATGCTAACACCACCACATTAATCAATTAATTACACCATGCCCAAATTTTAACCCACTAATTACCCCCCATGATTAATTAGCTAATTAATCATTATTAATTAGATAATTATTTCCTAATTAATTAATTAATTAATAATACCAATTATCCTCACCCATGTTGCACTCCATGTCATCACTCAGTCAACTCCTTGAATGAAATGAAAATTCATCCAAGCCAATCTAAATCAATTAGTTAAGTATTTAAAATGGAAATTAATCAGTTAACTCCTTAAAATGAAAACAAACTAGTTAATTATGTTAATAAATGGAAACAGACCAATTAACACTATCAATAAATGTGTTAGTGTAGGCTTTTTCCCTCTTTAAGTTTTACCTACATGGTTGTTAGTTAGCTTGTTTAGGGTTGTTAAGGTCATTAGGGAAAATACACTTAATGTGTTTTATAATTATGAGTTGAGTTGTTACCTTTATGGTAACCTAATATCTTGCTATATAATTTACCTCCTTTGTATTTTTTGGATAATGAATCAATGAATCAGTTAATGAAGCTTTCTTTTACTTTGTAGTTGCTCTCACCTAATTCTAGAGTTTTTATGAAATCTGTGAAGTTTAAAGATCTTAGAGTAATCTAACATGGTATCATAGCTTTGATCTAATGGTCATTTTGTCATTTCTAAAGATCATTGGTGAGTTATTTCTTTCATGCAAATCACAGGCTTTCTTGATTTTTTAGTTTTCATAAATTTGACAAGATTTCAAGAAAAAACATAAAATATATTTAGTTAGAGTCTCAAATCACAAAATAGATAACACCATTATAATCATAAGGTGCTAAAACCTTAGGATCAAATATATACAGGACCTAGTTTAGTAACAGTCAATTTTGAGCATTTCTTAGGGTTTCAAGGTTTTTTTGATGAATTCATGCAAATCCATACTACTAGGTTCTCCAAAGAAAAATATTATTATAGGTTTTTTGAGATATTTAGTGGGTCTTTGGTGGGTTTTTCATTGGTTTTTCATATCTAGAGTTTTTAAACTTGGCATAAATTTCATACCTGCACACATAAATTAGAGTTTCAAGCCCTTATTACACCTATGAGAAGATTTGGGTTTGTCACAATCAAAAACCCTAACATTAGGAACTTATATTATACACACATTCAAAAACCCTAACATCAATACTTTAGGTTTCACATACATTACATAACATTCACATCTATACTTCAAGCTACACATGTAACCCATAACCCTGACATCAAGACTTTAGGTTGCACACATAGCCCATAACCCTTACACTGAGTATTAAAAAGAAACTTCTTGCATCCTCTGCTAAGCTTGACTCTGATACCTGAATTGAACATTCATGCATTCAACCTTCTCATTCTTCCTCTTCCCTATCAACTTCCTTCACAAGGTTTTGTGTCTTTTGACCTATATGACCTATACTCTGAGTATCTTTGAATTATTCTCCTTTTACTTTGTCCTTGGAATCTATGAATACTTTTCACTCATCCATCCATATCATTCTTTCCACTAATTCACTCCCATTTTTCTCCAATCTCACAACTTGCCCACACTAGCCTATAGCTTCTTAATACCCAATTCACACCATTTCTTGTTCTAGGTCTATGAGGATAATCTTTAACATGAATAACCTATTTTAAGCTTAACAAACTTGGTTCCACCTTACTTACACTACCCCATAACCTTAACTACTTTCTTGGTAACCAACTTCAAATGCTTTAAATTTAATATAATTGGATTTATGCCACATTATCTATGTTATATATGTATAAAAACACCTTTATAATCTACTTAGACTTACTTAATACCCAAAAACAATAATTTATAACTTGACACAAACCAAAAATGCTTCAAAACACACATACACAATTCAAATTTTCAAATACCCAAATTGGCAGGAAAATGCCAAAGGGCCACCTAAACACACTCTAAGACTCTTCAAAAAGCTCAAATGCCTACTAAGGCATGTTATAAGACTAAACACACCTAATCATGACCAACTTGAAATTATTTCTTTATGCCCCTACATCATACTCTCGAAGAAGAAGAAATTTGAACTCTTAAAGGACTATTGCATGCTTCTTCCTCATTTGCCATTTCTTGTCTCTTGGATCATCCACTATTGCTCTTTATCCTTCATGATTTAGCTGCTCTATCATGGTCAACAAATCACCTAATTATTGCCTCACTTCATTTATCTCTTTCTCCATCTCTCTCTTAGTCTTCTCTTTGTGGTAATTCTTCTCTCTCATGCCCTATTTCCTCTTTTCTCTCTTTCATCATCTTTACTAAGATGTCTATCTATTCCTTTGTCTCATCTAGACCTATTCTTTCTAATAAGTCTTCTCTCACTTTCCACATCATGACCTGTCACTTGGTCTTTCTCAATCTCTCATGACTTCACCTGGGTCTTTCTTCTCTCTCTCTTTACCTCAACTGGGTCTCTCAGTCTTCTTTTCCTTTCACTAGGGCTAATTCTCTCTCCTCAAGCTCACTTATGATGTCACTCTCTCTTGATATTTCCAATAACTCTCACTCTTCTTCACAAGTCTCACTGGCTTAGGGATGCCTACCACACTTCACTTTCCACTTATCCCTCAACACTATTGTATAAACATAATAAAACTCAAAACAACAAACTTAAATTAATATTTACCTTTTTATGTATACTCTCCTTTGTCTACTACCCAAAGAAACTCCTGCTCTGATACCAAATGATGAAGAGAAACTTCTTGCATCCTCTGCTAACCTTGACTCTGATACTTGCATTGAACATTCATGCATTCAACATTCTCATTTTTCATCTTCCCTATCAACTTTCTTCACAAGGTTTTGTGTATTTTGACCCACACGACTTATACTCTGAGTATCTTTGAATTATTCTCCTTTTACTCTATCCTTGGAATCTATGAATACCTATCACTCATCTATTCATATCATTCATTCCACTGATTCACTCTCATTTTGCTCCAATATCACAACTTGCCCACACTAACCTATAGCTTCCTTAATACCCAATTCACACTCTTTTCTTGTTCTAGGTCTATGTGGATAATATTTAACATGAAAAACTTATTTTAATCTTAATAAACTTGGTTCTAGCTTACTCACACTCCCTCATAATCTCAACTACCTTCTTGGAAACCACCTTCAAAGGCTTTACATTCAATATACTTGGATTTATGCCACCTTATCTATGATATGTATATATGAAAACACCTTTATAATATACCTAGACTTACTTAAGACCCAAAAACAACAATTGAAAACTTAACACACACCAAAAATGCTTCAAAACACACTTCCACAATTCAAATTTTCAAATGCCCAATTTGGCAGAAAAATTCCAAAGGGCCACCTAGACACACTCTAAGACTCTTTAAAAAGCTCAAATGCCTATTAAATCATGTTATAAGACTAAATATACATACTCATGACCAACTTGACATCATTTATTGATGCCCCTGCATTACTGAGACTTTAGGCTTATTGCAAAAACTAGAGGTTGCAGAGACAAATTTAATCAATAATAAATTTAAAGCATTAGCATAAAATAGTTGCAGACACGATGTGAATAAAGTGGAGTTATGTTTATTGAGATTTCAAGGCATTCTTATAAAATTTATTTCTCTTAGAAAGATGAATTCAAGTCTTATCAATATAACTTCCTCTAATCCCTAGTTTACTCCCACACCCTTATCACTATGAGTTGTGCATTACAATTATTTTACACACTCATGTATTATTTAAATATTACATAATAATATTCTAATGTTCACACTATGAACATATTTTACCTATAGTTTCCCCCTTAGTGTGACCATGGGGTAAGATCTACCTAGTACCTGATCATGTTTTACATGGTTTTCTAAGAGAACCAATAACTCCAAAAAATGGTTTTCTAGTGGAACCACCATCCATATTATAGATGGTTTTTTAAGAAAACCAACAACTCCAAAAAATGGTTTTATAATGGAACCACCAACCACTCCATAGCAATATACATGTTTGCCTATTCATTTTTACAAAAGGGAACAATATAGGAAATTATGCTCCTAACTATGAACAGGGAAATTACAGTTGTTCTTATTACCAAAAATAAAATGCATAAAATATAGATAATCACCATTAAAATATAACAATCTCATTTTTGGTGATTAACAAGAGATGTTATTAGTCCTCCATCCCCCATTTACCTCCATGAGTCATTGCTCAATATAGAAAGTCTTCTTCATCTTCCTCCTTTTCAGATTCTTCTTTAGTGTCCTCCTCAGCAATTACATTGGTCTCATCCATTTTAAGCTTTCCTTTAATAATGTCCTTGGCATGAGTAATACAAAAATAATAGTTATGTCCTTTTTTATTGCAATAAAAGCATTCTAATTCCTCTTTGTTATTTGAAAATTTAGTATGCTTCTTTTATATATAAATGGTGGTTTCTTCTTTTGTCCTCTTTTGTTTGTTTGTCCTCAGCTAAGAGTGTAGATATCATGCCTTCAAGTGATTATGTTGGTATTTGACCAAGAGTAAACACCACATTGTTGTATTTTGGAGGTAGGCTATTTAATAAAATTAATTTAGTATATTCACATCCACTCTAGCTTAAACTTCTATTAATTGTCTCAGAAGAGACATGAGTTCATTAATGTAGCTTGACATTGTTGCACTATCATTCATTCTCAATTTAAATAATTTCAATTTTGGTTTGAATTTAGCATTCACAACCTTAACACCAAATGTCTGACTTAGTAGCTCCCAGATATCTTTAGATTTATTTTCCAAGTCAACATAATGCAAATTAGTATCAAATAAATCAAGTTCAATAATGGATTTTGCTTTGTCCTCCCTAGTTTTTCATTCAAGTAATTTTGTAGCATCAGTTGGTTCTTTTTATTTTCCACTCACAATCCCCAAGAGGTTCTTGTTCATTAGTTGAATTTGTATTTTCACCTTTCATGTGTGAAAATTTAATCCAGTGAACTTATCTAATGGAATTTACATTATGGGTGTCAAACTAAGCCAAAAATGTACTCTTATAATAGTACTTAGATTTTGACAACAAAGGACTTAATAATGATGACAAACAAAACATATGACTTTATTAAATAAAAGACACAAACACATTTTTGACACTATAATGTCAATAACTATAAACCAAATTAGATTTATAATAATAATTTAATTACAAATATATTTATTTTATTCTATGGACCAAGCTTTAAAAAAGACACAAGATAATATACTAACCAAATAATCAAAACCACTAAATCATAAATAATGAATAACAACTAAACACTTCAATGATGGAATTTTAACCCCAAAAAAATGTGAAATAAATTAAGACCAAATTTTATTAAAAACAAAAAAAACTTGACCTAAATATAAATCCTATAATCAAATAAACTATGAACATGGCTAGACTTATCAAATATTGACTATGACTTTGACATTATAACTAAACATGCAAGTATATACGGTAGAAATATGGATGGAAAAAAATTAGACATGAATGATGACAATGGAGGGTAGATGGCATTTTATGAGGGATGATCATCAATGGACTTCATGTTAGCCACACAATAATTTTTTGTTCCCCATAAAAGTTCTCAAAGACATCAATAAACTTCATTATCATTACAAGAGAAATTTTTAGGTACGTATAACTTGGTTATGAGTAGGTTCATGTGGAATGGCATGATACAATACATATAAAAGATCACAATACAAACATGTTTCTACTGTGAAAGGATATATAATAGATGCAAGCTAAATACCAATTTTGACATAGATCTATTGAACGATGAGGTGAGAAATCAATTATAGCTACCAACATGGAGTCTTTAATGAGATTAATTTCTAGGCAAATAATATGATAAAGTAGTAGATATACACAACATTAAAGTAGGTCAAATACTGGCATAAATCTGCATGTTCAAGACTCTCATTGTCCCCCACTCTAATACCATATATTATAAAAAATAGAGGTTGTAGAGGTAAATTTAATCAATAATAAATTTAAAGCATTAGCATAAGAAATAGTTGTAGACACGATGTAAATAAAATGGAGTTATGCTTATTGAGATTTTGAGGAATTCTTATACAATTTCTTGCTCCTAGAAATACAAAGTCAAGTCTTATCACTATAACTTCCTCTAATCCGTAGTTTTACTCCCACACCCTTATCAGTACGAGTTATGCATTAAAACTATTTTTCACACTTGTGTATTATTTAAATATTACATAATAATAATATTCTAATGTTCAAACTATGAACATATTTTCCCTAAAAAGGCTACATACACAGTTAAAACCATTGATGGCATAACTCAAATATAAGAGGAGACTATATTCCTGACATTCTTAGCATTATGGGAACTCCTGACATCCACAGCACCCACAATAAGTCTTATTCCCCTGGTCCTTTGGTGTGGTCATATGAGGGAAGCACTCAGCTTAGCCCTTAGCCCTTGATCATATGGAAATTAAGCCATTGGTCACTTCTAACCCAAATGTGCTTAGCATTTATTCCATGGAGGCATAAGGTTTTTTGAGGAAATTGATTCATAATTTTTTTCAAGCTTTTTCTCTAAAGGGCCTCAATACTTTTTGGGGAAGTTTATTAAAAAATTTCCACCACTATTTTTCATCCAATTTTTTCATGCAAGCTTAGATTGTCAAATGGCTATAACTTTTAGTTGGTAACTCAAATATGAGTGTCATCTTATTCAAAAGTACTTATTTTTTACTCTATGTATAGGCAATTTTTTTGAGCCCTCTACATATACCTATGTTTTTCACAAATTGTACCATGCATTATCAGTAGAGGTCTACTTCCCTCATGTTCCTTGTACTTATACACTTACTGCTTAAGATGCATTCTCAATTGTGCTTGATGTCTATATGAGTGTTCTTATATTTAAAACTTTAAGGGGGGTCACTACTAAAATTTTTGAGGGGGTATTGTGTATTCTTTAGTTGCTCTGTTGTATTCTCATTTTTTGGATTATGTTGATTCCTACACTTACTACTCATTTAGATACATTCTTAGTTATGTCTGATGTCCTCTTCATGAATGTGCATTAGTATTATAAATAGGGGGTCATTGAAATTGTTCTATGTATTTGTACACTTCTTTTGTGTCTTCTCTCAGTCATGTCAAATTCACTTGAGATACACTCATGGGGGAAATTTGATATTACACCAGTGGTTTTTCTTAGAAACACTAATTATGTTTCTTAGTGTGCTTACATGGAACACTTGCTCATAAGAAAGAGTCATACTTCATTCCTATATGTATAGATTCTTTCTCCTTTTGACTCAAGTCAACTAAATAAGTGAGCTAACACTTATGACAAAGTTTTTGGTACCTTACTATTGCATGTTTATATGGATATGTGTTGTCGTTTGGAACATACAACATGTCCTTGCATTATTTGGAGCATTATTCAATCTCTTTTCAAAAATCTTACTTAGACTTATATCACTCCTACTCCTCATCTTCTTATCATCTCTTCTAATATTATTTTAATCTTTCCTCCTACTCCTATTTCTTGTGATAACACATCCATGGTGGGCAGTGTTATTCCTTCTTTTTAGCCACCACTACATGATGAGAGTTTGCCTGACCTTAGCTATCCCATTATATATTCTACTTCATTCATGTGCATGATTTTTTTCTTATAGAACCTTCACATTTTGGTACTTTGTATGACTCTACTATTTCTAATAAGAGTACACCTTATGAGAGCATCGATAACTCTTTTCTCTTTTTTGGATATTTAGTATGTAGATCCATGTGATTCATTTGTATTTTATTCTTCAAATTTGAGAGTTGTTCAGCCATGTTATCCATAGCACATTTACATTCCTTCAGTGAATGCTCCATGGCATTCTTATTCATTATACTCACTTGTACTTGAAGACATTTTTGAGCTTGAGCACATTTTTAAGATTGATGACTCTTCTTCTAACATAAATGACTATAGTAGTGATGGGGACATAGCTCCACCATCTCCTTGTCACATTTCATATATTGAGGAGTTATTACTTGATCCACCTACTTGTGGTCCACTTTTGACATTATAGGGTGAAGTTATATTTATTCAAGACTCATTAAACATTAGATGGTTTATTCCATACGTACAAGGAATTATGTAGCCTATTTTATCCTCTACTTCCCTTGTACCTTCATTGAATAGATTAGTTGGAATTCTTACTATGCATGAGGAGCATAGTTCCCTAGTTAGACTTACATCAAGCACTTGGTAGATCCATTCACTATTCCAAGGTGATCCATTCTTCATTGGACCCTCTTTTGATAGGTTCGATTTAATGGCATTACATTCAGTTCTTGTGCATGATCTTGTCAGACCTGTGCCACATTGTTTTGGGACCATACTCAGAGTTATTTGTATTATTTCTCTTTCATCTTCCATTGTGGAATGGGTAGACTTATAGTATACCATTCATGTTTTTCCTTTATTAAAGGGAAGAAACATTGGTCAATGTGGATGGAGCTTCTTCAGTCTTTAGGTAGAGGATCTCATCATCAATATTCACCATTCTGTAAGCTTTATTATAGAAAAATTTAACATCTTCTATGGATACTTATTAGTTATACTCTCTATGTGTTATGTTTCTCTCACTTGTGCATGCATTCTTTACTATGTTTGATGTCCTTAGATCATGCACTATTTCTCACTTTGCTCTCTTTTGGAGAGGAGTTTTGTCCTACAAGTTTTTCCTCTTTTTTGCCTTATGGGATTTTATTATTCTTGGGTACCTTATCAAGCCTCATTATTAGAACCCAATCCTTCTACCCACCTAAGCTATGCTCATGGGGGTGTTAGTGTAGGATTTTTTCCACTTTCAATTGTACCTACCTAGTTTTTCGTCATCTTACTTAAGGTTTTTAAGTCATTAGGGGAAATACACTTAATATGTTTTCTAATTATGAGTTGATTTTTTAAATTTATGGTGGCATAATATCTCACTATATAATGTACCTCCTTTGTAATTTTTGGTTAATGAATCAGTTAATAAATCTTTATTTTTCTTTTCATTTGCTCTCACCTAAATCTAGGGTTTTCATGCAATCTGTGACATTCACAAATATTGAAGTAATCCAAAAAAATTAAAATAAATCAATTAAATCATTGATCATATCTCATCCAAACTTAAAATTTCCAATTCTGATCAAGTGATCCCAAACATTCATCCACTCATCCAAAAATATATAAATCCACCCTTCATTTATTCATTCAAGATCATCAATACATGAATCATCAGACATTTGAAGTGGAAACCCTCTATCATTCCTAGAATAAGATATAGGTACATGTTGTCAAAATATTACATGAATCCTTGAGAAAACACAATCCATCACGAAGCAAAATCAAATTTATTAAACAAATGAGATATTTTCTTGGTAATTAAAGGTGTCATTTTTATCCTTTATTTTGATCAATCTAAGGCTGAGTTTTAATTAAGAGTAGGGTCTTAGTATTGTTCTTAGTTTATTTCATAACTATGTATTTTATAACATACACATACTTTTCTCATCTCCCTAACCAATTATGCACTAAGTCCTCTTGTGAAAAAACACTATTCCTATGACATATTTTCAAACCATGCTTCACATAAATTTTTAATCTAGTTGATAAGTCTTTCATCCATCATTCTTTATTTCTTTGTAGTATTTACATTCTCCTCCACTATAAAATTTAAGATAATCTCCCTTATCACCACACTTATCAAACCAATCCATCCAAAAAATATTTAAATTTATGGAATAAGGACCCCAAAAACTCCCTCACTTGACTCACTTGACTAGATTCACATGATAACTAAACTTTTTAACATAATACAAATAACACATTAATGAAAACAAACTAGAATTTTTTTCAAAAAAAATGTGTTACAATTTTATCTTGTAAAATGGCATATTTATGGCTTCCCTTGTGAAACATTTAAAGAATGGTTGGATCCTACTACCATCCACCTTAATTTGGAATAGTTCTCTGGTGTGTCTTTACCAGTTTCTTCTCCTCTCATCTTAAGTTTATTAATTTAGTAGTGGTTAGTCTCCATCTACTAAGTAGTTTTGTCTTGTCATAACACTCTGCATAATTTTTCCCTTTGTAACAAGGTTTATTTTTATTTTAATTTCTTGGACCTCATGTCCTTGTTCTAAAATATTCTCAATACAAATTTATTTGGTACCTTTTATACCTACATATTTCTCCCCATGGTTTACATTCAACTTTGTTTCATACCTTTGCATCTTTTTTATGCATAGTTGTCTTCATTTTTTTATTTGTATGGTGTCTTTATCTCTTTAATTAGCATGATAACCTTTACCTCATCAATATTTTTTGATTCTATGTTTATGGATATTTGATGGATTTTCTCCATTGGATCCTTTAGCATGCATGAAACACTTATCTATAAAATATTTGGTTCCTTCTTCTTACTCTTCTTCACTATGTAGTGTCTCACTAAAATATTTATCACAATAGATGGAACTTTAATTTTCACCTTTGTGCATTTATTTACTTGACCTTTTATGTGCCTTAGATCCATTGATCATATATCTAGATGGTAGTGGTTGATGTGTATTCTTTACTTTTCCAACTCAATGTTTCATCTTTTAGCTTATTTAATCCCTTAGTAATATTGAATAGATTGTTCTCTTCATCATTTGATACTAATCTTTCCACCTATGGTGCACCATTTTCAGTATCCAATTAAATGACAACCCTTTTTTCCCTATTGTCAAATATCATATAGTGTTTTTTAAACCACATATCAACTTTATTATCATATCACCATGGTATACCCATAAATGCATGATAGTTGTCATCATCATCCATTTCAATCACCTAAAAATCTAATGAAAATAAAACCCCCATGATCTGCAACTCTATTTTTCACAAGAATCCACTAAGGTTTCTTTGGTCTTATTAGCCATAATAACATATTGTAATATGCTTAATGATGCCTTCCCCATCATATTTCTTTGTACATAATCAATACATTAACTTTTGTGCCTACATTGATTAATATATTATTTATTTCCTAATCATTGATCTTTACATAAATGATTATCTCTTGATCATATATTGTGTTTATATTCAAACACATATCCCTTGGTCATTTTTGAAATTCTTATGGTTCCTCTTCCTCACTTTCTTAAAGTCAAGTCTTAAACATGCGAAAGCTCCCTTATGTTTTCAATAATGAGTAATTTATGGAATCTCCTATATATCTTAGTATTGAGGACCTTTCCTTAACTATTCCTTCATTTTTTTTGTGTAATGTGAACTTCCCATTGTAATTTATTTATCATATATTGCACTTCTATGAGTATTATTTTTGTGCCTACTCATCTAAATAATTAATATTTACTACCTCTTGTCTATGCTACAATTTTTGTTTTTACATATGTGTCTTGGATGGCCTTTCTCTCATCTCCATCCTATTCATCATCATTATATTCACCTTAAGATATTTAGTGTTCTTTCCTTTGGCCTTATTTTGTGCCTAGTTCTTCTCCTGACCTTCAATCATGAGCATGCGTACAACGTTTTATGCTTAGTACTTATTTAAAATCATTTGGTGTAATATGGTCCCCTAAAAAATGCACACATGTTAATAAATTTATAAAATTGATTTGATAGTGGCCTACTTCTGCACACTTGAATAAAATTACTTTTCTACATCTAACACCTCCCTTTCATCCAAATAATTATTCACCTTGGTTATAACCCCCACCTTTGTTTTGGTTATAGCCACCTAGATTATAATTGTAACCACCTTGGTTATGTCATCATGTAACAATGGTATCTTGTCATAATATCATTTCTTTAACCTCATTCATCTCATCAATGACTGTGAAAATATTTGTATCATGTGTGTTAGAATACAAATCTTGTAATAGAAAGTTAAATTTATCTATTTTGTTTTTTTTTAATAGAAATTAGTTGTGCATTTAGTGATCCCCATTAAAAAATTCAAAACATTTTCACTAATTGTACTCTCTTATTGGTATAATTATTATTTATGTGGCCTTCTGACTCACAATCTTTACACCATAGAATTATGGGCAATTCTTGCATATTGCTTGCATTAATATTTTGCAACTGAATTAGCATATTATAAATTTGATCCTATAGAAAAGGGTGGAATCTTGTATTAATATTTATAGATACCTCAATCCTTAACATAATATCCATTACTTCATGCACAAATGCAAATTTATTTTCAACATGTCATTGAAAATTTGGCAACAATTCCCTGACAAACCATTGTACATGTTGTGATGGATGTATATTTTCAAAAAACTTGGATAACATCTTAAATAACACATCATAGTTATGCAAACCCTTATAAACATCACTATTTATCTCTTTGAGCATAGATGTTAAGAACCTGATTGCAGACAAATTAAGATGACAACATAATTATAACTATTATGCACTAAATTAAAAGAGAATAACAATATTATATTAAAATGATAGACTATCGCTATAAAATATCACAAGCCTATCCTATGGGGAAACCTCCCTTGACCAAAACTCAATACAAAATATTTAATAGATTATCATTCCTCTTTAAAAATCCCTTTGTTTATGTATTCTACTCAAGACAATTGCTAAATCCCATACATGTGAGACAACTACAAATAAATTGTATTTGAGATTTTATTAATAATACCTAATACAAACTACAAGATTTAAAACAAATGGTCCTATAATATCTACCCACTTAAAAAAATATTTGTCCTCAAAGCTTGAGATGAAGAAAATGTTGGTATGAATATAGTAGGGTTTTCATGTCACATCTTTTGGTTATGTTGGTGAAATATTTTTAACTTTGTAAATTTTTTCATTTCACAATAGTGAAGGAGATAAAAAATGTCTCCTCTTGAAGACACTATTTCTAAATTATATATCACCTTAGTATTTTACACTTACCAAAAACATATCATGGATATACCTTCAGGTTTTAAACCTTCCCCATGGCCAAAAGGCTCACATACATTATCTCTCTATGCTAATTTATTTATCTTTTAGTCTCACAAATGTTATTTTGATGACTCAGATCATTTTATCATATTGAGAGTGCTATAAACCTACTTATCTTCCATCTCTATAATTTTTATACCTACACTTATTTTCAACTGCCCAAACACTTGTGTCCTAGTCAGACTCTTAGATCGACATAAGTGTCATAGTTTGACGTAAGTGTCATTAGTGCCCTAAACTCATCCAATTTTCAAATGAAACTTATTATTATGGTCAGCCTAATTGATTTAATTATAAATATTCTCTAAAGGGATTGGTATAGATACAATATCAACCCTTATTCATTCCTTACCTAGCACAGACCAAAAAATACTCAATCAAGCACTCAAGTGAGTAAAAATTACCTATTTTCTCTTATTTATATATCAATAATATGGAAAATATATCTATAAGTATCAATTACTAAAGGATCACTCCATGATCCACATTTTATAATTTACATGATAGGTCACTTTATTCACTTGCTTATCACACATTACATGATATACACACAAGCCAACACATAGGGAGAACTACATAAGTCTAAGGACCTCTTTCAAGGATTATATATGTAGGTAGTGTTCATTAATAGAGAGGTATTTAGGGAAACTCAACATTGTGTTCCTACTAACCCATTTTTCCCATAGCCATTATGAAGATGAAAAACTAGGCTTTTCTCATTTGATAAGGAGTGATAGTCCATGACCCATATTTGCATGTACTAAAGTGAAGGTGACATAGAACCTAGAATAATCTAGGTGGTCACATTCATTTTTAGTAGGTATTTCATATTGGACACTTATATATCTAAGTTAGATAATAACATCAATGCAACCATCTTAGGTCAACGCACGTGTCCATGGCTATAGAGGTGTAATTTCTAGAATTAGGTGACTGATCTAGAATCCAAATCCAATCTACTTTTTACCTATTCTAGATCTAGATTTTTATTACCATAAAAACCAACTAAGAATCTTATTTTCATCATCATTATAATATCTAACATAGTTTTACTTTTTATTTTAGCATATCTCAATGTAATAAATTTAATATATGTTTCATCTAAGTTTTATAATTAATTAACCTAATTTAGAGATAGTCTACTATCCTTGTTCCCTAGGCTATCTTTATCCCTTTAACCTTAGATATCCCATATATATATATATATATATATATATATATATATATATATATATATATATATATATATATATATATATATATATATATATATATATATATATAAGGGTTAAATATTTGGTGAACCTAACCTATATGTCTTTCCATGTAACTCCTAGTTTACTTTAGGGTTTTTTTTAATTTTCCTGATCTCTCAATTATTATAGTTTATCTCAAAAATCAATTTTTTTTCTTAAAATAATGTTTACTATGGATAAAAAATAAATTATTCCTCCTCATAACTCTAATGAGGGTGATAGCTTACATCCCTCTAACTAGGGAAATATATCACTTATTCAAGGTGGAAGGTGGCCCATCCTATAGTTTTAAATAAAGGTAATCAATCTGAAATACCTAGGGGTTGTGCTTGTGAAACCCTAAAAGATCAAATCACCAATATGAGTAAGATAATAAAAGAGTTAAAAAAATATATTGTATACATACAAAATCCAAAACATGCTAGTGTTAATCATATTTTTTCATCTTCATCTACCAATGTTTTGCAAACAAAGGTTTCTTATCCAAATGAAAAGTTAAAAGAAAATACATATAAATAAGTGATTTCAAAAGTGACCAAAAAGATACTAAGAGTCCAAGTGAAATCCTAAGATAAATGCTTAAAAATAAAGTAATCAATTTACCTCCTCCACATCCTATAAGGAGATCCAAATACTATTGTGTATATCATAGAATGCATGGGCATCATACAAATTGTTGTTTTGAATTGAAGAATAAAATACAAATTCTAAAAGGTAGTTGTGATCATATGATTACTACATCAACCAAGAGACCCACTCACATTATGAGTACCTCTCCTAAATCACAAGTTCCCAAACAAAAAATATGGGTACCAAAATACAATTCAAAAAAAGGAAAGGGTTAAAAGAATAAATAAATAGATCAAATTTCATTACCAAAGCTTTCAAAATTCCAAATGATATACAATTACAAAAGGATCCAATGATACCAAACCCACTAAAAAATAAACTATGCGAGATTCCTTTGTTGGTCAATATCAAACAACAAGGGGACATGATTCCAAATGATTATACCAATGGTGATATTATTCTTAATACAAAACCAAATACAGATAATAGTAAGGCAAACCATGTAGTTCAGGATGTTCATAAGGTATCAACGTCTTAGGTGTGCATATACACAAATAATGACATACCATAAAGGTCACAAACATAGTATGGCATGGTTCCTTATTCATATATAGATACTCCAAATGGTATATCACATGTTCAATAAAAACCTAAGAGGTTACATTTATCTTATAATAATGATTACATCAATGATTATGATCTTAATAATATAAAATATTGGTATGATTTTAATGATGTTTATGTAGAATATCAATATGACATAATGATACAAGGCCTCCATAAAGGCACCTCCTTAAATATATCATTGGTTTATAATATCACTTTTACCCATGCATGATTATGACACATCTAGTTTATATCATTTTATGGTCACTTTACATTATCATGTTTGATCTTATGTACTACACGTGCCTTTATCCATGATTATAGATTTCACAATGTACTTGATATGCTATGTAATTGACATTATTTTTTCTAACACATATGATTTATGGACTATTGTGTTATGTTTATGCTAGTTTTTTATGCTTTCATTTATGTACTTCCTTGAATGTCTTACCTTATTATTGTTTTGCTTGTTTGAGAATTTGAATATGATTCATTATTTTCAGCCCTCATGCCTTTTTTATCCTCTTTGACATTTAAATATGTCATTTTTTTTTGTATGTTGACATTTTAATATGTCATTCTTGCTTTTGTGGAAATTTGACTAAGTCATGTCCTTTCAATTTTATGGCATTTGAACATGCCCCTTACTTGAGGTCTCCTTAGACCATTGTGTGTGTGATTTATTGCTTGTTGAGATTGTAATATTACTATCTAGATATTTTCATGATCTACATCATGCATATTAGGACTTAGTGTGATCACATTCTTCATGCTTCAATAATATATCTACCTAGACATGTTCCCCTTATATGTTACATGGTACATTCATAGTTTACA
The DNA here is from genome assembly GCA_037957365.1 of Torreya grandis. Taxonomy (NCBI): domain Eukaryota; kingdom Viridiplantae; phylum Streptophyta; class Pinopsida; order Cupressales; family Taxaceae; genus Torreya; species Torreya grandis. The sequence continues at coordinate 3,727,942 of JARHVA010000200.1, read as the reverse complement.
TGGTTATCTTATCCTTTTGAGGTAAGGTAATTACCAATTACAAATTTATATCACATCAAAATGGGGAATATTAGTGGGGGCATGCCATAGAGGCATGACTTCCACATTGCTTCACATATTCAAATTATACTTGAGGCATGTTCTAAAAACATGTTCTTCACATTTGTCGTAGTTTTAGATTCAATGAAGCATGTTTTAGAAAAATGTTCTCCAAATTTATTCAATATGTAACATACACAAATTTTAGTGGGGGCATGTTTTTAAACATGTCCTTCACATTGGCACTTGTACTAGTTCTTAGATTTATATTATAGTGAGGTTATGTTTTGGAAGCATGTTCTCCATATTTACACCAATTATCAAATTCAAATTGCAATGGAGGAATGTTTTGGAAACATGTTCTCACCAGTTATACCAGTTTTTTAGTTTCAAATTATAGTGGGGGGATATTTTGGAAACATTTTATCCATACTTATACAATTTAAAATTGTCAAAATTCACACTTATATGATTTAGATGTAAATTTGTTACATAATTCTATACATTGGTACCATTTTTATAGATAGTTTCAGCATGAGACATATCTAAGGTGAATATGTTATGCAAATGTGCACCTAATAATTCAAAATCAAATTAGTTTCAGATTTAAAACACTTTTATGGACTATCATCACCCACCAAGTTGGACTTTTACAAACTATATTGGACCAATCTACTGTATTAGTCGGTTCACTTTTTGGTATGGTTAAGGTGATTAAATCACTCAATCTTGCCAAGTTTATAGGTTGGAATTGATTACATCATCTAACCTCTACATATTTATAGTTTGAGTTGAGTTTATTCACTCATGTTTACCAAGTTATTGTATGATTGGGTTGCATGATTGAGCTAATCTCAACTGTTAGGTGGCAACTCACATTTTTTCCAAGGTTAGGGGCATGTGTCCTCCAATATCTCTCTATATATATGGATTTTAAATATTTATATTTTTCATAATATCATTTATAATGATTCATAATGGTATATATTTTCAAATCAAATGGCCAAAAAGGCAAGGCAATTGCATTGATACATAGGTTTACTCCTAAACCTAGCTCTTTCTCAATTTCAATCATTTCAATGCTTTAAGTTTTAGATTATATGCATTTATTATATATTATAACATGTTATTGGTTATATTTTAATCACTAAAAACTAAAGTTGGAATCAAGCAAAGGTAAGGTGGTTATACACACCCAAGTATGTATTCCTTTTAATTTAAACTAGAAATTTAGTACTAGAATAAAGGGGGGCAAATGTTGATACTATTTTTGAATTATATAAGACCTCAGTCTTGTACACTTATCAAATAGATATCATGGATGTACCTTAAATTTATAGATATTCTCTGTTACCAAAAGGATCGCATACACTATCTCTTTATGCCAAGCATATTATATCTTAGTCTAACTAATGTTATTCTGATGACTCAGACCATTCTATCATGCTCAAAATATTATAAACATGTTTATCTTCCATCTTTACAAGTTCTATACCTACACCTATTTTACAACTGTTATATCGACACAAGCGTCTTATTTTGATGCAAGTGTCCAATGCCCTAAATTCATCTAATTTTCATATAAAATGTATTCCTATGGTTGACCTAAGTGATTTAATGTGAGATATTCTCCAAAAGGATTGGTATAAATACAATATCAACCCTCATTCATTCCTCACATAACATAGACCAAAAATCACTCAAATAAATAATCAAGTGAGCAAAGTTTCCTTATTTTCTCATATTTCCATATCAGTCATAGGGATAACATATGTTCATGTTTGAATTACTAAAGGAACACTCCATGAGCCACATTTTACAAGTTACAAACTAGGTCACTCTATATACTTGCTTATCACACATTGTATAATACACACACATAGGAGAGAACCACATAAGTCTGAGGCCCTATTTGTAGTATTGTCTATGTAGGCAATGGTCATTGACAAAGGGGTCTTTGGGGTATCTCGACATCATGTGCCCACAAACCCATTTTTTACATAGCCATTATGAAGATGAAGGACTAGGGTTTTCTCATTTGACAAGGAGTGATAGTCCATGACCTAGATATGAATACACCAAATAAAAGGTAACATAGAACTCAAAATAATCTAGGTGGCCACATCTAGTTTCAATAGATATTATGTATTGGACACATGCATCTTAGTTAGGTAATAGTACTAATTAAACCATCCTAGGTTGATGCAAGTGTCTGTAGCTACATAGGTAAAATTTATAGAATCAAGTGACTAATCTATAATCTAGATCTAATCTACTATCTACATGTTTTAGATCTATATTTCTATTAATATTAGAACCAAATAAGTATCTTGTTTCCATCATCATTGCAATATCTATCATAGTTGTAATTTTTATTTTAGCATATCTCAACATAATAAATTTAGTATATGTTTTATTTGAGTTTTGAAATCAGTTGTCCTAATTTAGAAACAGTATACCATCCTTATGCCCTTAGATATCTCTACCTCTTCTAACTTATATCCCTCATATCTAAATTTTAGGATTAAACACCTCTATTCAAAGGGGAGGTTCCCTTTATTGAAAACAAGAAAAATAGAAACAAACCCATTTACAATATTTACATTTTGAATTCGATGTTGGGTTTTATTACTTTCAACCTTTAAAATGAAATTTAAATAAAAAATAAAGAAGAAGATGAATGAGCAAACATAGATTTCATCACTTACATGATAAGAAGGAATTATAAAAATAATATTCTAGGTTGATAATAAAATATTCTAAGTTGATAATAAATAAAATGACATGCCATTTGATTGGTTACAGTATATTCTAAATAGTAAAACCTATATCATTTATTGGTACTTGTAATTTATTCTATATCATTTAACAATTTTTTTGATAAGTTGATTGCATCTTAATGGCACTTGATTTGTCATTCAACTTAGACTTGTTCTGAATTAATATTTTCATATAGCTTCATAGTCTCATCAATGTAATTTAATCCATAAATTAACAATTTTTCTACCCAAAACTTAAGGGTCTTCACATGAATATTGTATTTATATCTGGCTAATATAATTACTCTGGCTAATATAATTACTCTAATTATTTAGGACGTGTGAATATGATTCAACTTGGGCACTAACATGGGCTTCCATTGGATTTAAGAGATAATTTACATACCCTAAGAGATGTTGAATTTATTCTTTAAATTGTTTTTGTGTCATATCATATTGTTTATATCTCTTAGGCATTCTTTTGATACTCACTTAGAGGTTATGGACATCACTTTCATGAGTGGATTCACCCATAGTAACTTTGGTCAGGGTATAATAATATAGTCATATTTACATCATTCTTCTCAATATTTGGTTATATAATCTCAAAGAACTAAGGAATGGATGGATGTATGACCAACATATTGGCCTTCTTAAGGGGAATATTTATAATAATATTTTCCAAATCATAAAAATCTGAAAATTTTACATCTACTATATATTTTTTTATCTTTCTTAGTATTGGTGTCTTCCATTGAAATGCCACATTAATAGTGTTGGCCATCTGGGTATTTGTACCAACTAATGAAGTGAGTGATATAAATTTCCCTTGAGGGGTAGAATGTGGTGAAAGTGGGATGTGTATAGAAGGTCAAAAAAAAGGAGAGACCAGTCCTAGTGAAGTGGAATTGGGTACCACTCCATGTGTTGATTACTCCATCCATTGAAAAAAATCAAGATATTGTTGTGTGGTATTCTTGATCAATAAGGAAGGATATCCTAGTGGGGAATAATATTGGTGCATATACACTATTTTATAGGCATTTAATATTTTCCCCATAAGGGGATGCTCACCACAAGTTTTACTTGGTTTATTTCCTTATTTTGGCTCTTCATCATCACCATCACCATCACCACTAGTTTATGTAGCGGGATGAGATATAGTACGAAAACTACTAGATCTATTTTCCCTTGGGGTGGATACAAGAACTTATTTTATAGAGGTTGTATCTTTGTATTTTAAATAACCACCAGCTCATATGAACTCCATAAGCTTTTTATTAAACCACTTCAATGAACTACTCAAACAATCCTAGTTCTTTCATACAAGTCAGTGATCTCAAAGGTTAACTAGCTTATCACTCTTAGAGGTGCCAACATGACTCTTTAAATATAAACTTATTCAAGTGTTTCATTTTCACCATCAATAATACCATTTGGTACCTATTTATTAGTGAAAAATCTAATTTGTTTTAGGCTTAGGCATCCCCCAATCACATCTTTAAACCATGATTTTTTTCACCACAACCAGCCCAATTATATTCCAAGTGTCATTTATGAATATATGAGGATCCAATAGCTATATGATTTTACATACATACCCTTTTTAAAAATAAACTCTTCCAATGTGCATTTACAAAGTGAATTGAGATATACTAGCCTTAATATTTAGAGCATCTATTGCATTTTTCCTTGTGAAGTGTCCTAGAGAAATTGGGAACACTGCTCCCACTACATGTATGTTCATATATATTTGATGAACATCAAAATCTATCTAAAAAATTTAATTAAAAACATATTATCAATGACCATCCTTGGAATCCTTATAATCCAGCTATTAAAACCTCCAAATCTGATTTAAGAAAACTTTTGAAATTGGATAAAAGGGCTTCCATAATTTCATATAAGGTTGATTCCATGTTTAGAAAGCCTAATTCATTGATATTATTTCAATAATTATACTATACTCATAGTTAATGAATCATTCATTCATATGTTTCTTTATTCCAAATTCAATTGAGTATAAAATTCATATACTCTAGTATCTAGCCTTGGATTTGCCAAACCTTTGAAGCTAGGGTATACTGTCGAGATGCAAGAGAGTATACCAAATATGAAGTCATATAAAATGAATTGGTGGTAGTCACTTTGGTGAGATTATTATGAATTGACTCATTGATCATTCTTACCCAATAAACAAATGGATTGACACAACAAATGATACTCATTGGGAGAAACATCCAAGGATGAAAACCTTGGTGTCTACATTTCTTACCATCTTATTGAGGAGGGTGATCACATCTAACATTTACTCCAAAAAATGAGATTTGGTGAAGCTCTTGGGGATTTTATATATGCCTATATATTTTAAATTTAACCAATTCTTATTCATTATGGTGAAGTTGATGTAGGGTATCTTTAAAGTATGTAATTTTCTCCTTTGACTACTTTCTCTTTTGGAGGCTTGTAGCCTTTCTTAAGATTTATAGTACTATGAATGATTGAAATCAAACTTATAACAACCCAAAGTCACTTTATATATTCCTTCACATTTTATACCATCCAATATACATGTTTTTTCCTCTTTCTCCCTTTGAAATCTCTTTTAAAACTTGGGAAATTGTATTTTAAGTCTTGTTGAGGCCTAATTCTGGGTCTATAGACACTTAGTCACCTATGAATAAAATTTTAATAATATTCACAACTAGAAACCAATTTTATCCTATTCATTACACTTTATATCATATTTTTTTTAAATTTCAAATTATTTGGATCAATGGTTTGAGACATAAGTGAGTTTTCATGCCTTAGACCCTATTTTCTATGGTTTCATATAGGTCTGTTATACTTAGTCGCTTATATCTTAACTTTTGGAGATATAAAAGTAATAAAAACACTTAAATACATTTATAATAACATTAATTCATATATATATATATATATATATATATATATATATATATATATATATATATATATATATATATATATATATATATATATATATATATAACAGGCCTACAAATCCTAGATGAGGCTTTAAGTCACTAAAAGAGGGATATTAAGAGAACAAACCATCAAAAGTTTCTAATTATAATTATAATTATAATTATAATTATAATTATAATTAGAAACTTTTGATGGTTTGTTCTCTTAATATCCCTCTTTTAGTGACTTAAAGCCTCATCTAGGATTTGTAGGCCTGTAGACCACTTGAGATCTCTAATTTAGAGAATTTGAGGACTAGAGTTACAGGTAAAAGATTATAATGTATATATTAAGGTCCTTAACTATAAATACAACTCTTCTAATTAAAATTTCCTTATAAATAATCAAACAAACAATGAATAACCATTGTTTTCTTGACTATAACTCTATGTTGAGACTATAAAACCAAGTTTTAACCTTTATATCTAAATAAAAAACATGAATCACACAAGAATGATCAAGGAAAATATATATCATAAATTTTCACAATCAAAGAGTCTAAATTCATAATCAAATATTGACATAAGCTTTATTTCATAAAATTCTACAATACATACATATAGACCCGTGTTCTTTACTTGGAATTACACCTTCAACAACCCTTAATTAAGCTTTTATTCTTGATTTTATACATTATTAATATTTTCCATATATATTTTGACCTATATACCCTTTAACTTACTGACTAAACTTGGTTTATTATCACTAAAATCCCTCAACTACTTTAAAATTGATTAACACAAGCTGAATCCTATCATGCTCCTATGTTGGATAAGACTTATCTACGTAAGAAACATAGTTTTTAAAAATCAAAACCATGGTAAAAGATAAATGATATATAAATAAAATCCTTAGACCCCAAGGATCACTTCATAAGGATCATGATCCTTGTATCTTACTAAACCCCTTCAAACAAGCCAAAACCAATTCAAAAATTTGAATTATTGGTTTTGGTGGGAAAATCCAGAAACACTACAAAATGACCTATAAATCACACTTGAAGCCTAGGTATGGATTCTTATTGACTAGATAAGACACATGAGACCCCCTAAGACTAGTAATTAATGCAATTTAATTATATACAATTATGCACCTATATCAGAAGTGCTCCTCTATATTTTTATACTAGAAAGTCTATTGAATCTCCATATTCATCCTAACATATGTGTTCCTCTATGCAATTTTAAATGTTGCATCACTAGACTCCATAAAGCTTTAATACAACATAATATCCTAAAATTTCAATGTCTCTTATCTTTAAATTATAGTATTAAACACATGTCAGGATTAGATCCAAACATTGTACAAAAATTGGAAATCTAGCTACCTCAGGGATATTATTTCTTACCAAGAGGTCACCTATAGGTGTAATATATTTATTGTCAATTATCCTATAGAATTTTTACATGTCTACATGTCCAATCATTGAATTTTTTATTTTTGAGAGATCACTCAAAGAAAGGCTCATATCCAATTTATATGAACTTCATCTTGATTGTTCTATTATGTGAAGGTGGCCTTAGCTAGTGCTCATATATTATCACATGGGTCTAGTGGGAGAAAATGTTTATGGGGTTGTGTAGAGTATATGATGTTGTGCATGAAATTTTTAGATCATAATATTAATTCTTCCCTTCACATTTATGGGAGTGAATCAAAACTTTAGTGTACCTAGAGTAAAATAATTTTCTTGAAATGAGCTCAAAACTTGCTAAAACTTGTGGGGCTATGAAGTAATCAAAAATATGTTTTTTTTACTATATTTGAGAAATGTTTGGCCTTAGTATGAGAAAATGGTTACAAGGTGGAGATTTGTCTTGGTATGTGAATAGAATAAAATATCTAAAGGTGTTTGGAGAAATTATGATTATAAATGGACAAAAATTAGATGTTTATAAAGTCTCTATGTGACATGGATGCTTTGTGCACATCATGACACCACATTTTAGGGTTACCACAGTCCCACGAGCATGACAGACACATGTTTATGGTGATGGTAATGTTATTTATAGTCTTGCATTTTCCATGTCTATAAGGTCCAATTGGCCCAATATTTTGGATGCCAAGGGTGTGGGGTACACTTTGTGCCTTATTTTTGAAAATTTTACAAAGTCTCAACCTTTCAACTTGACTTAGACTTGCATACTTGACCTTTCCCAACTTGACTTAATTTTTTGATCTAACTCAAGTTTTTCATTGATACTAAAATTGATGATGCACATTTTGGGAATAATAGCTAGCTCGAATTAGGGACATGGACTTATAAAATTAATTAGGGTGAGCTCTCAAAATCTCTAGTTTCTAGACTAGTGCCTTTATCCATTAGAATATGGAATTAATTTAATAAACCAAAATGGGAAAGGAAACAAGAGAATTCTAATGAGAAAGGGAAACACATAATAATAAAATACCAATATAAAAAGGAAGCACACAACATGAGAAGGAAACAAGTAATAGGAAAATGAAAAACACAACAAGAACCTAAATCATATATGGGAATAGTAGGGGACAATCTAAATTTATTATTTTTAATGAGTCACATATTTCCCCTTAAAGGGTAATATGTGTTCTCACTATAAAAATGGTAGATGAGTCAAAATTTCCATGACTTCCCCTTGGTTTGTTAATTTTATTCCATAGGACAACCAAATATCCAATCTTAAAATCTCTTGGTCTTTTCTTTTGGTCAAACACCTTTTTCACATTCTTCTTATGGGTTGTGATTCTATCAACATGTTGGCATTAAATTTTGTTAGGATGGAAAAATGATGAAACTGACAATGAAAAATTCATGGAATAGGGTCACTTCTCAATGATTGGTGATATTGTTTTTATTGAAAGCTAGAAAGGTACATAAAATAGTAACAACAATATCCACATTCAAAATTGTTTGTCCTTTTTTGGGAGGGGCCTGTATGGAAAGCCAACAAAGAATAAGATGAGAAAAAAGTGACAAGTTTTAAAATAATAAAGAAGTAATAAAATAATAAATAGAGGGAAGAATTATGCCAACATGAAACTTAGACACGATAACTCATACGATCAAGAAAAACATACTTAAACAAGCGAATGAATACATCATTAGAAAAGTTCTAAGAAATAAAGTTCTACATTAAATATCAATATTTCAAGCTAGAAATAAACACAAAATTTTATTTTTATTTTTTAGTCATCAGCAGAAGATGTGGATTAATCAATTAAATGCAGAGCTTAGTTAATATTAATCGTGTTTAAAATAAACATAAATTGATGATTTTGCATTGAACCATTTTTCATAAAGAAAAAATGAGAATAAAATGCATAGCACTCAAAGTTTGAGAGACACAAAGATCAATAGGAATTTATTGTATTGACTCTCTTTGGAAAATTACAAGTCTTTCCTTTTCTTCTCCTTTGTAAAAATGTTCCTCTTCAAAAATTCCTTATATAATAGCTTACACTTGTATTTTATAACAAAAAATATATAACTACATAGTAACCAACTTCCTCATTTCAAGTTGCACTTTTAATTCTAATTTTCTTTTCAAAAATATTATATTTCAAATGATAAGTTTTTATTATAACTTAACATTATAATATTACATGATACTTTAGTGAAAGTGCAATGCATAAATAGAAATAGAGAGAAATTCTAGGTATAGAGAGAAAAGTGAGAATGTTTGTTTGTATTTGACTCTAGATGTTGTTGATCTTGTAAGATTTTTAATTTGTAAGCCTTGTATTTTTGTACCACTAATGGTATAGCCTCATGCTTAGGGATACCAATGATATTCACCCTTTTCAACCATCCCCTCAAAACTTTATTAATTTTTGCATCCTTCTTAAAAATATTTAGCATATTTTTATTATTTTTGATGAGGCTCATATAGATATCAATCAATTTCTCCATTGTGTTGAGGTTGAAATTTTCAATATTGAAAAGTTCTTCTTTGATCATATTTTCAAATTTTTCCTTTATTTTTATAGTTGATAATGGTGTTTGATCTTTTTCTTTGAATACATCACAATGGATGGTAAAGATATCAGCTTGAATATTTTTCATGTGTTCATAAAATATTTTGTTGTAGTACTACATATCTTTCTTGGCTTCTTATGACACTGGTAGCTTCCATTCAACACTTTGTACTCATAACTCAAATATTTCCTTCTTCCATACTAATTTTTTTTTTGAAAATAGAATCTTATCATCAATGAGAACTATCTCTTATAAATCATTAATCATAGTGTTCCACAGTTCCTATTTTTAGTTAACAAAGTAACTTCTTCGGTGATGTCATTTTTATCACCTTCAATCAAAGAATATATTTTTTAGTTTTCATAAATAAAATTGAGACCATCTACTATAAATTTATCAATCGGTCCCTCAATTACCTTACCATAGCCCATATGTTTACTGGGCTTTCCAATAGCCTTTTCATCTATATTTATATCAATGTTTGTAGGATAAATTATTTACAAATGATTAGTAGATATTATTTTGTCACTTTCTTCAATAATTGCCTTTATGTAATTAGAAAGGGTGAGAACCTATTCCTCAATCTATTCTTGAGTATATATTCTCCTTCATTCTTTTTATAAGAGTAGTAGTAGATACTTTGATTATATTAATATCTCCATCAATTTTTGACTTATTGAGATCAACTTGAGTAACATTGTAGTTAGAATGAGTCGTTTCATCTTCATTCTTATCCACTTTTTGCATTTGCCACTTCTACATAACTAGCTTCAAAAGAATCATCCACAAACTTAGAGGTCATTTCAACTTTCTTTGGTGTAGGAGGTTATAATAACTTTGCAACAACATCAAAACTTGGTTCAAAAGCCTTATCCACATTCTTATTTTTTGTAATCAATTATTTTAACCAAGGTGAAAATGGTATTCTTGAATAAGGGACCATTTTTGAACCAAGAATATTTAAATAAGGGACAACAAGAATATTTGTAGTGGGGGATGAGTTACAACCTTATAATTCTCAAGATCAACCGTATCTTTAGTAAAGATACCTTACTTGGGATGTGAAGATGGATGAAGAGGTGAAGGTGGAATAAGTGGAGGAGGATTAAAATGAGGTGGAGAAGGTACTCTATAAGAAGGTTTAAGAGGGATAAAAATGTTGGTAATAACTTCTTGAGGTGGAAAATGGTGTTGAAACCAATAGAGGAACAACTGATTGTTATGAAATATTATCGAAACCTGTTAGATCAACCCTTTGAGTCATGGTTTCAGTATTGATTTGTGTTAAATTAATATTAGGTTTATTGATTTTAAATTTCTATCTTAGCTTCTCACCACCATCACTAGTTATCTTCAACCCTTGATCCTTATAAGGATCATCATTGTCACCTCTTCTTTGGCCATTTTTTTCCTAGGTATTTTAAAATATACTTGAGTACATGGTTGAATTATTAAAAATGTGACCTTTGAATTTTGAATCTTTGAAGATTCACCTTTTCAAAAAAGATTCTCAGATGTTTGTTCTAAAAGTCTATTATTGAACCAATCTCATGAGTTTTTAATGACAATTTGGTATGTTCTCTCAAATCAATTATCTCCTTTAAACACTAGTTGATAGAATGTAAAGAGAGAAACTAAATAGTGTTTTTGAAGTTTGGATCAATCATATTACTTCCATCATCAGCCATCCCTTTTGAAACCCATTCAAGTATGAAATATCTCATTTTTCCAAAATTCATTCTCATATAATTCATTTTCTTGACCTCAAAGTCATCTTCACAATATTCCCAATAGTCTTCATATTCTGGCTCATGATGGTATTCAGTCCCAAGTTTCAATTTATTATTGACATAATCTTTACTCTCAAATGCTAGCCTTTTTGAATAAAAATGTGTTTTCAATTTAGAAATTGATTTCTAAATTTTTAGGGAATCTGTAGTTAACCTATAAATATAATAGTTGAGGCCAATTGGGAATGGGATCCCAACTATTTTTCTATCTCTACACACTTTATGTATTGTTCCTAACTCCCAACATAGTTCAATCAGAATTAACTTATAATTTTCATATTTTGGTAACATGAAAGGGCCTCCCTAAAATCCCCCAATTCTAAGATAATTGAATATAGTAAACTGGATAAAATAGTTACCATATTTCTTAACCAAATATGTAGATTCTGGAGAAATTATCATGGCTAAGTTAGCTTCTAATGTGAAAAATGTCAACATTTTGAATGCATTATTAACTCTTCTAAAATGATTTTTAATTTTCTCATAGGTGATCTAATCATAAAAATCAAATATTTGAGTTGTATTGGTGAATTTTCATTCAAATGTCAAATAGGCCATGACTTCATGGATGTAATTACATAGAAGTATGAAGTCATGAATAAATATTATGTCTTGTCCAAATGGGTGAGTTAATGATGTAATTGTCATTGATTATCTGTCCCCAATCAATGTGTTTTTCATCTTGACAAATGATAGTAAAAAATATGCCCATCTAGTTTTGAAATTGTTTAGTGTCTTCATAGCCCATGACCCTATTCAGAAGACTGATTTTGTCTGATAGATATTCATTAAAATTAGATTTGAATAATTTTTTTGGGAGTTTTGATTCTTTTATTTTTTTTGGATTCATCCAAGTTTGAGTGATCATCTTTATACAATAATCTATATTTTCATCTACAATTACTTCACTCAATTCAACATGTTCATCATGCATAGAAAGTCTAAATATGGTATTAAGAAAAACATTATTTGTTTGTGTAATGATCAAATTATTGATAAATATAATATTTATAGTATTATGATCATAATACTTTTAACATAAAAGAACCAAATCGTTACATTGCATATATGTGGGAATGTTGGTGTATGCCTTTTGTCCTATGGGTTTTGGCTACACGGTTGCATATTGCTTGCTTAGGGGATTTAGTGTCATGTTGGTTATTTGGAAAGTTTAATACCAAATTCATTGGAATGGGTTATATCTTTCCTCTTCCAACCTATTTATGTACCTATTCCTTTTCATATTCAAATGCAATAGTGTATATATTATTCCTGGCTCATTTCTCTTTGGTTCATTCTTGTAGTTGTGTGCTTGTGTTTGCTCAGTATTATCTTGTACAATATGCATCTCACATAGTATATTAAATTAGTGCATTCAATCATATCAGTATTCTTGGAGCTAATTTTGATATGGTATCAGAGTCGATCTAGAATTAAGGATTGTTGAGTATATTCTACAAGTTTTTCATTGAATTTGTCTCCTTTTTTGTGTTAGATATGGGTTTAGTATTTTTTTAAGACCTATTTTTATTACTGAAGCTTGGCATCATAATCTTTCTTGGAATTTATATTTAATTGGATGCTTTATTTGATTATCATTAGCACTTGTGGAATTGTATAAATTTGAGATCTGATTTGTGATCAATTTCTCTTTCTTCAAAATTTGCTTTAAAAAAATGAGTAATTTTTGGAATAAGAGATAGGTAGATGCATCTTGAAGCATTAAGTACCTTTCCATTGAGTTTGAAAGGCTCAATAAAGTCAAGATCATCTTTCATTTCATCAGATTTAGAATTATGAAGCTTTTTTTATAAGGGTTTAGTTTGGAGAAAGTTATCAAATCTAGGAGATAACAACATTTTCAAACCACTTCCAACCAAATCTAACCCTACGATCACATTCAAAAGGCCCAAATCTATATAGATCAACTTTCATTTCATCAAATTTCAATATCTTAGGCACATTTGGCAAGGGTTTAAAGTTGGAGGGAGTCAAATCACAGTAGTGATGTCCATTTGATCATCCAATTTAATCCACTAAATTTTTTGGAATATTCTCTATAGATTCTACCAATTTTACCACCAGATTTGGTAGTTTTACCATATTTAGCTGGGTTCTACATTTGGCTGGAGGTTTACTAGATTTGATGGAATTTTTTAGCATACCTCTAGATTTTTTGATGTCACCAAATTCAGAGACATCATGCCAAATTTATTAGAGGTTTCTTTTTTCAAAATCTGCCCCCCTCATGGATGATCAGTCTATCCTAGATCAGTCAACTTCAGAGGACCATAACTTGGTCATACAAGCTTTTTTTTTAGAGAATTTTGTTTTTATTTGGAGTAGAATTTCATGCTCTACACATCGGTGCAATTTTTTTGTATTTTTTGTGTCTTGTGTTTTCATAAATTGTAGATTTGCATAGATGTTGCTAAGTAATCCTCATTTTTAACCCTTTTGGGGCTTCATTTGGGCACATAAAGTAACATTTTTTGGTGAATTTTTTTAAAGTGCATTATTTTTCTTGTACTTTCCATTAGTGTGATCTATTTGATCTATTTATATCAAAAAATTATACTTTGTTTTTGTAGCCTTTTTTTGGCCTCTATATTCACTGAGATCAAATCCAATTCATTGACAAATGGCAATTTTAAAACTCACTAAATTTATAAAGTGCCAAAAAATTTGGAGGGTACTGTTGACACTAGAGGTTGCACCCGAGGCAAGGAGGCCTAGCTCCTGCCTTCTCCTTACAACATGGAAACTCTCCTCTCACCTGTGGGACCAGCGAAGCTGGAGGAGAGAGTCTCTAGATAAGGGCTAGCTCCCTTCGATGCATTGTGTTGTTTCCAACAAGTGCAAAAGACATATATATAGATATAATAAAAGTGGGGGATGAAAAAGGAGAGAGATGCAAGAAAAATAAACTGCCTACTCTAAAAGAGGTGATGCACCAAAATAAAGGTTGACCTTCACACATCCACTCTCAGAATCAGACAATTACATACATACTCTACACACTTGGCAGAAGGACCAGGCTGCTAAAACTGGCAGGGAGGCTTTCATGAAAACACATGAGACAAAAAATCACTGAGGTGCTATGGAATGCACACTGTAAGTAACTTTTATCTATTCTAGTCTTCTCAAATGTCAGCGCTTCTCCTTTTAGCTGCAACAATGGAACCTTGTAGACACCAAGTATGCTGGTGTTGAACCTGTGAGAGCATCAAAAGACAATGACTGGACACAAGCAAACATTCAACACATACACAAAAATGTCTATCCAAATAGAGGTAAAAAACTACATTTGTATTGATCCAGGTGAAATTTTTGCAGAGCTGTGCCCTTTACAAAATGTGGAAGCTCCCTTTTAATAATGAGAAGTTCATGATATATAGGAGAAAAGCAAGAAGAGAACTTGGCACTTCTTTTAGCAAGTTACAAGTCATGTCTCTCATTGAGAAGAGAAAAACACTACAGTCAATGTCATCATTCTAGAAGAAACCTGTTGGAACCATGCTGGGTAGTCGCCCAATCTTGACTTTGGCATTTATCATTAATGTCAAAATGTAGGCCTACACCCTTTTCTTATTTACACCATTAGGCAATAAAATGTCTTCTATCTATGCCACTTGGACTGCCTGACTGCTCCATGCCTCGTCATTCCTCTTGCCTTGTCATTTCTTGCTTTGTCATTGTTTATTTTGTCTTATCTGGCCTGGTCGGCCCCTAGGGCAAGTTTTCTAGCAGGCAGGCCACTTTATTTTTCACTCTTTCTGGTTGGTTAGCACTTTCTACATTTTCCTTTTAAAATAATAGCTATTTCATATTTGTAAACTTGACGTCCACGTAGGACGTCCTCATCCCTGTTGGCTTCTCTGCGGCCTGCTAATTTCTTCACAGTTGGTCCTTGTTGGCCTTCACTATCTGTCAGGCACTTTATATGTTTTCCACGGACCCTAGTCTCCTCGTAGCTTGCCTTGGATGGTCTGTAGCTACTTTGACTACTCCTCGAGCTTGGTATAATCCCCATGGACTTTTTTTTGGGCTCCCGTAGCTTTGGCTTGTGCATTTTTGCAGACAAATTGTTCGTGGGCAATTTGTATCCGCTCGGCTTTGCATAATTGTGTCTGAATTCCTTCAAACTTTTGTCAGAAGGAATTCCTTTGGGAAAAAGTTTGAAGGAATTCAAGGGTTATAATAATTTTGAACAAATTTAAAAAATTTAAACCTTTACCCACTTTTTTCCCTTTGTTGTTAAGCCGTGCCCGAAGGAATTCGAGACCTAGTTAAATTCATTGAACAGATTTAAACTTTGGACTTCAAACCAATCTGATTTGAACTTGGGTCCCATTATGATGAAGTGCTGGCCCTCCACTAGGGCATTTGGAACTTTAAGCCTTGAACCAAATGACTGAACCAATTGTGTTGAAACAAGCAGAGAAACACTGGCATTAAACTGTGTAGCCCGAAAATGATTGCTTTTAGAATAAGAAAGGGAGGAGTTGACCATGATTTTTCCAGTGGGCAAAATTGGTCAACAGGTACCTAAATGGGTCACACATTTACTTTTCCTCATACAAACATAATATCGATAGAGTCCAACATCCTCATGTTTGGCTTATTTGCATTTCATGTTTATTGCACTATTTTCTCTTACTTGTGTGGACCCATTTTGGTTAATTCCAATGTCCATAATTAGAGTGTGCACTAGTACTCAATCATAAGCACATATTGCTCATTCATTGAGTGTGTTTTGTTATTGCAAACATAGGGGGGTCACTATTGATTGTCTTGGGGAGATTTGTTGTGGGCCTTACATTCTTTTTTGTGCACATTCAATTTTTTATAATCGTTACCTATGCCCATTTTAGTGACTACTTGCATATATTTCTTGTATATTCCTAGATGCATTATCAGTAGATCCTAATGTCCATTTAAATGTGCATATTCACTTGTGCATAGATTGTTCATATTTGACTGGACTCATTTTTGGCGTAGTTCAAAGTCCATCTCCAGAGCATGCACTCTTACTCTTAGTTGTGGTCATGTCAACTCCACTTGAGAGATCCCTATTGAGGAGTGTTGTTTCATCTCTAGTGATCCTTTTTAGGAAGGAAAATTAGGCTTCATGGCATATGTACATGGAATTTTTACTCAATGAATGCAAACTTATTCCATTCTTATATGGATAAATTCCTTCTCCTATTGACCCAGGTCAATACAATGACTGGGCCAACTCTTGTGACTATGTCTATGGTCACTTATTTTTTGATGTTTCATGGGATTTAAACCACCATGTAGAGCACACAGAGTATCCATCCACTATTTGGAGCACTCTTTAAAGTATTTTTAGAGATCCAATTGAGACTTACATCACACCTCCTCCACTACCTATTATCTCTTCTAAGATAGTTGTACTCTCACCTCCTAATTTTGATACTTGTGATGACATATCCATGGTGGATAGTGCTCTTCCTTTTTTTGAGTCTCCACTATAGGATGAGATTCTACCAAATCTTAGTTATCCTATTGTATATTCTCCATCTATTCTTGTGCAGATTATTTCTCTTTTAGAGCCTTCACACACTTGTACTTCAAACAAGTCTACTATTTATAGTATAAGTACACATGTTGAGAGTATCGATGACTCATATATTCTTGAGGATGTTCATCTTATAGATCTGAGTGCTTCATTTGTAGACCAGTCTTCAATTTTGATACTTGTTGAGCATTGCTCTCCTCTTCCCATGGACATTCTTTTAGCAAATGTTCCATGTCTATCTTCTTCTCTGGTTGTTCTCTCTCCTTCATTGCATGCTTATTCATTGCTATCTTCTATAGTTATTCCTATGATATTTGATTATAATTTAGCACAATCAAGCACTAGCAGGGAGACATTTCAACATTTTTAGAGATCTACATCATAATTCCTATACGCATTTCACTTGAGTGGGAATTCAACAGTTTGACAACTTAGGGTTTTTTTCTTTCAAAAGGAAGAGACAACATTTGTTTAAGAGGGACCTACTACATCATTTTCCATGCAATATTCTACATTCACATTCTCTCGCTTCAATATGGAGGCACACTTCCTTCGTGTTTTTTAAGATATTGGAGATCATTGCTAGATACTTAGAGTGTTGATTATTTCAACATCTTCTTCTAGGGGGTATTTTAGTCTTCTCTTCTTCTTTTCTCTCTTTTAGGGGGGAGTTTTTCCCACTAAATTTTCTCCTTTTCTCTACTGTATGAGATATTGCATTTTACATGTGTACCTCATCAGGCCTTATTTTTGGTACCCATTTTTATGTATCATCACCTACCTAAGTTATGCTTATGGAGGGGTGTTGGTGTATGCCTTTTTTCCTATGGGTTTTGGCTACACAGTTGCATAGTACTTACTTAGGGGCTTTAGTGTTATGTTGGTTATTTGGAAATTTTAATACCACATTCACTAGAATGGATTATATATTTCCTCCTCCAACCTATTTATGTACCAATTCCCTTTCATATTCAGATTTAATAGTGTGTGGATTATTCTTGGCTCATTTCTATTTAGATCATTCTTACAGTTGCATGCTTGTGTTTGCTTATTATTGTCTTGTAAAATACGTGTATCACATAGCATATTGAATCAATGCATTCACTTGGATTAGTATTCCTAGAGTTCATTTTGATAGGGAAAACTAGCTACATTTGTAAGTTTGTTATCAAATATTCATTGGGCTATTAAAGTTTTATTTTTTGCTCTAGATTTTGGTCTAAAATTCTTCCATATAAACATATTCAATTTGGGAATCATCTTTATTTGTAGGATCAATGTGTAGAGCTGGAAAAGGTTCATATCCATGATATTCAAATTTCATTTTTACAAATTTGGTGGTTAGGAGGGTGGTTCTAGCAAGAAGTTTTAGGTTAGTAAATAGTAGGTTTGGAGGAAGAAAGCATTTGTCGATATGTCAAGGATGATCAATGATACTCATAAAAGAATAAATATTTTCAATAGTTTACTACAATAACATAGAGAGTAAAGAAGAAAACAAAAGTGAAAAATATTTGCTTATAATCCAGATGAGTTTAAGGTTTACATAAGAAATTGTCAATAAGAAATAGAACATTTACTAAAAATAAAACCCCTGATAATAGGAAATAAACTGACAAGGATTTATGTGGGTGATACCAAGGATTATTTTTAAAATGAATACTTGGATATGAAACTTAGCAAAGGTGGCTGAAATCTCTACTGTAAGGGTTATATAAAATTAACTAGTCACCAGCTCCATGTTCTTTTGTTTCATGTTTTTGTGTTGCAATATGATATAATATTTATTTTATAATTGTCATTCAAAATTTAAGTAGATAAAAACCTATTAAAATTATTTGTTAGGTCCAAGATATTTAAAAATATCTTTTTATGAATTTTTTGTGCAACTTGGACATTTTAGGTTTCTCAAGGACAAATGAAACACATTGAATAAGATATACAAGAACCAAATAAGAATTTTGTTTCATGATATAAAAATTCATTTTATTATTTTGAAATTCATAAACCAAAACATAACTTTCAAAACTTCTTGGAATAGGCAAAACTATTTCAAAACTTTCAACATACCCATATAGTGAAATCAATGTTTTTGAGAAAAATAAGAATTGTTTAAATAGTATTTCAAAGATTTTAACAATATTTTTAGGCTTCATGAGAATATATAAAAAAAAATAACAAGATTATGGTGAGCTTTTAGGGCCTTTTTATCTTTTAAATAACACAATGAACAACTTTAAAAAGTTCTTCTAGACCCAAATGATATTATAGGTAGAATCACTAAGAAGGGGGGTGAATTAGTGAGCCCAAATTATCCAAACTTCAATTATGATATTTAAAATTACTTAACAAGTTGATACAAGCATTCATGAAGCATATATATCATTCAAATCAATAATCAAGAGAGACAATGCAAGATAAATAACATAACACATGACATACATAAGAAAACCTCTTTGGGAATAAAAACCCATTAGAACCTGCAATTGGACTACTATCCTATATAACAAGATCCAATTTAGACCAACTAAAATTGATCAAGGAACTAAAATACCTATTTAGTGAGGCAACAATCCCACAAGGTGCTACCACACCTATCTAGTTGTGCTACAACAATAACTAGACCTTTTAGCAATTTTTACCTTGTAAGGAGGCTATAATCACCTTAGATACTGAGCTACCAAAACAACACCTATAAAACACTTACACCTCTAAACTGATGTCAAAAACACCTGATGATGGACCTCAACTTATCTCTCTTCACCTTCACTCACACTCAATCTGCAAGAGCACTAGTCTACCAATAGTATTATAACCAACATGTCATACAAACAATCCTCAATCTGTTCTACTCTTCAGATCATCTTCAGGGAAATCTACCATTTGTTTACTCCCAAAAACACACAATTATCTCTCATTTCACTCCTTATTCTCTCACTTACTATTCTATAACCCATTATCTTTGGTTCCACTATTTATATAATGATGTTGATCAACACCATCTTGGTCAGCCATTAGGCATGTCTTAACCCTTAATAAATCTATCATAAAAAGAACATCTATCATACAAAGATAAGGCTCAATACAATCTACATAGGTTGTCCATAGCATCTATGGGTCATCCTTAAGTAGTTACACATTTTAAACAAGGCACTTATAGCTTTTATAAGTCTCATGGAGACATATTCACCCATCTAGCTCACCCTTGAGCAAAACATGAACATAGGACCACTTCTAATTACATAGGTCCACTCCTTATGTCACCTAAGACATCCTCAAATGATCATATTCAACATAGCTCTTCTCTATGTATGATCAAACAACTCAAACATAAACCTTATACACATAGTCACCATGAATGAACATACAGCCAAGTTCTTAAGCATTGTTCATACTCAAAATAGATTGTTCATAATTCTAAAATCCACACAGAGCATCCTCATGGACTATAAAACATGATTCAATATATAATTCATTATGAGACATTGATACAATATAAAAACAAGCTCAAACATCCTTCTCATATCACTCACAAAACATAGTTAAACATATATTCAACTTTAGAGCATCATAACTATGTCTATATTTACTTTCAGATCTTCAAGTCCATATTTCCAGATGTGCCTTGAAGCCCTCTACCACTTTGCTTTTTAATACATGAGAAAATTCATATTCTATCAAAATTTATGGTTCAAAAAATAGGCATTGGTCTTTCATTCATAAATTCAAATATTCAAATAGCAACTATCATAATTAACCTTCGAACACAATGCTCGAATCTCATGGACTATTAGCTTTGAATCAATCTCACACCATTGATATTGTCTAAGATTTAATGTGTATACTACCAAATCCAAATGTTAAACTTCTATTACTTTTACCTCATCTCATTCCATCTCAAAATGTTGACTTAATGCATTATGTTAATCTCTACAGATCAACAAGATCAATAATGATCAACACTCACCATTGATCAAATAGTATGAATGTTTTCTAGCCATTAGATCTTTATCCTATACCTTTTCTTAGACATTAAATGTCATGCACCTATCCTCATCTCACTTCCTCTTCACTCCTTGGAAATAATGATCAATGTTGATCTTGCTCGAGCTTTAACACTTGAAAAAATAACTAAATATGGGAACCCTGTCAATATGCATGAGTAGCCATTTTTGCACCTCAATAACTTCTTTTGCACTTACTTGTAGGATCTCAAATTTATGCCAGATAATTTCCTTCCATATGAGAATCCAACCATGTCACCCACTGCTACTGTGACTCTCATGTATGTGAGATATAATGACATTAACATGCCTTCTCATAAGCATATGTCATAGAGCCAACCATGTCCAAATCTCCCTGAGGGACAACTTTGATCATCTATAAATTTTGTCGCACTTCAATGCATGATATCAAAATTATTTAAAATCATCTCTAATCAAAATTAAACAAACATGTATGATCATTTTTTCTTTACACCTTCACATGTGCAAGATATAACACCTTCAAAATACTCACTCGGCTCTTTTTGCCACACTACAAAATTGGCTAAGTATGGGAAAACACATTCAATTTGCCTAAGATCCTAACTTTACATAAGCATATATTTTAATGCAATACATCATATGATCTAGAAATTATCACAAATAAGATAGGTCCAAGAATGAACAAACCCATATGATCACCTTCTCTTTAATTATCCACATGTGAGATATTCCATCATCAACATGCTTACTCAACTCTTTCTACCACTAGACCCAAAGTGTCTAGATGAAAACTATGATCAACCATATGAATTCCACTTATGCACACAATCTCTCCAAGCATCCCTAGTCCTCACAAGCTATATCAATACTAAAGATTAACCAACCATACATAAATCATAATAGAATAAGCACATTGCACACTTTATCATTGTCACATAGACTATCACGGCTCTTCATCCACTCAACAGGACACCACCATGACATCAACATGACAACTCTCCAAAAATCTCCCCCTTTTTCATTGATGTCATCACCCAAAAATATAGCAATATATATCTCATCTTCTCTCTCTTCAAATCACTCTTATAATAGGTACTTTCTCCCCAACAAAAACTTTTTCCCTCTTTGACACTATGACAAAGTGGGCACACACCAATCCTAAGGACCTAAAAAGACTATCAAAATAGGAAGTTACCATCTTATAAATATGATACAAACTCCCCCTTACCTTGAGCCGACCTCTTCTTGTCTTGACCAACTTCTACTTGCTCCATGCCAACACTCTCTTCAATCAAGCATTGCAACTAATGAAGAAAGAACACACAAAAGAATTGAAATATGATATAACTCACCAAAAAACATGTTATAGGGACTCCCCCTAATAGCTTTGAGCAATTGTACCTTCTGAGCATCTTCATATCTCCATAGAGCATGAAGAACTACCCTATAGGTTTACTAGCCTTCTTTCTCAAGACACTTCCATGACCACCAACTTTGTATTAACACCATAAAAAATAGGAAACATGAACTAAAAAAACCTAAGAACATACCTTTAGATACTCATACCTTTCTATTTTGGAAAAATTGAGTAAAAATCACTCTTTTTCAAACTAGCTCTATCTAGCATCCTTGTAACCCTACCTAAAACTTGTAGAGCCCACAATTTTTAATAGACACATCTTCAAAACCTAAAACTCCATATATAGATCACTCTCATATGTCCCCTCAAGAACACTAATTTTAATTACCAATCTCATCATCTGTAACATACTTCCTTCACAAACTCACTAGCCAATTAGCCCTCCATATTGACATAAACTTGAATAACTAGAGAACCATAAACCTTCAAATCTCTATGAAGATTGATTTAACCACCCATTTGGCCCATTAAACAAATTAACAAGCCTCAGACCTCAAATCATAAGGTAGACCACTTTTCTAATAGAGTCCAAGAAATAAACAAAGTCTACACAATACCTTCCAATCAACCTCCACCTCTAAAACTTATTGAACACCTAGAGACACCCATCACAAACTTATAGAAAAAAATTAAGCTTCCATACCTTTCAAAACCCATACATCCTATAGCCCATTTTAGGCCTACTTGCCCTTAAGACAAAAACTAAGAAAATTGAAAGTAATCAAAAAGCTTCAATTTTCACATACATACTTTCATACCTCAAAAACATCTAGAACACACCACAAAGAAATGCATATATTTTTTTGAGCACCAAACACTTATTGATAGTGCATCAAACTCATTAAGCCACCTAGAACCACCTAATCTAACTTTGTACTATAGCTCCTTCACAAACCTCTAAAACAGGCTCATTAACTTATTACTCCCCCTTAGAAAAAGAACTTCTTTGATTAGCATAAACATCTTGAGCACCTTAAATCTGACCCTGAAGAAAAAATCCTCATCTTCCATCTCCTCCTTACTCATCTGATACTTATATTTATTCTTCTTTGGCCTAGGAGAAACAACTTTCTTAACCACTACACCATTCTCCTTTTCTTCTATAATTAGATTGATAATGCATGGAGACAACATAGATTCATTACATACCTTTTCATTTAAAGACTCTTCCTTATAGCTTGGAGCCTCATCATTAGGCATAGATAATTGATGTTCTTTACATGGTACATTTTCATTGTAGACATCAAAAATCTATAAAAAATGGTTCTAAATGTTGTAATCCCCCTGGACCACCTTAGGACCCCCTTGGGCCCAACCTTGGCCTCTTGACCGCAAACTAGACCTAATCCAAGTCAGTTTGATCTATTAACCAAACTCACCTTTTTAACCCAATTTAACCTTGATGCTCGACATTAAATGGTCACCTTAACCATTGACGGTCAACTTGACCATCAATGATCAGGTTCTACTGTATAAACCAGTGTAACTGACCTTTCAACTCTGACTTGTTTTTTTATAATTAGCTCACTCAATTCATGTGTGAGACCATGCACGTCAAAGTTAAAATTAGATAACAAGTTAGACCCCTTGTTAACACCTTGTTTCACTTCTCCTTCCTTTCCTATAATAAGAGAAGAGAAAGAGGTGAAAAGGGACTGATCCACAACTATCAATAGCTTTTTTCATCCAAAGCTTCTTTTACAAGTGGTTTTCTAATAATCCAGCCATCATGACAAAGATTTGACTCACCACCACCCCTCAATCGATAGCTAAATACCATTACTCTACCAGAATCATGTTAGACTTTACCAATGAGTCAATCACCTCCATCATTCATCTAAGCAACCTCTAGCAAGCTAAGCATTTGCTTTCTATTATTTAATTACTTTTTTATATTTCATAATTAGCCTAGCCTAAACCCATCTCCCATAATTACCTTCTATGATCCCATCAATCTAAATTTATATCACCCAAACCCAACACACAGTAGCCACCGACACTCACACCAACCACCAATGCTCACTATGGTAGGAAATAATAGCAAGCCATTTTTACCCACCTACCCTCAACCAAATAAAACTTTCTTTTCATATGCCTCTTCATAGACCCCTAACCTATTTTTTGAAGCATACTTGACCTGTTTAGCATTAGTATGGACTCACTTATTTCTATATTAGTCATTTTAGCCTTTTATTGATCAAAAATTTCTTATATTCAATTTTAGTACCTTTTGATTATTTATTCAAGTACTTTATCTTCTATTTTCTAAACTTAATTATTTAAAATGTGTGGACTGACAGCTCTTTAGGAAGCTCTTACTTCCAAGATCTAGCTAGTACTAGGCAATCCACCCAACTATCTATCTAACCAACCATTTGCTTTATTGTTGTCTTATTTCTAGGTCATCCTCTCAAGCCAAAGAGGAGCTCCCCACAATCACCTAATTTAATGCATGCACAATCAAACAGGTTTTTCAACCATACCAGTATTTAGTTTCTTCTTCTTCCTTTCTCAAAATATAATCTAAAATTACATTGAAATATTTTGGGATGCTTAGTGGGACCTTGAGCCTCTACTTGGGTTTATTTTGGTTGCATGTATATCTTTTTCTTCCTATAATGTGCCTATAAATGAAATTGAAATTTGTTGTGGTTTTAAAATCAATTGCATACATTGATTGCTTGCAAGTTTAGCTCACATAGTTTAAATTAAAGCAAATTAATTCAATCGTAGTATCAATTTTTTTTCACACACTAAACCAAACCACATACATCAATCAAACATCAAAAAACTTGAGACAAGTCTCGACTAGGATTTCATCACCTAGCGGTCACCTTATCTTTTCCTAACAATCCTACTTGGAGGTTATTACCAAGGGGATAAACCAACTTAGCTCTCTGGTTGAGTATAAACTCTAAATCTCAGTATATATTGGCTAGGAACCCAACACTCTTATCACTATAGTGTGTGAAGTGAGGGGGTAGTCCCCAATACCAAGCCATGTATTTATTTCTAATATAGATTCTCATGAGATTAAACACAACCTGAAACCAGCCATAGGCTTCTTTTCTAGTACCCACTCTACAAACCAATATCAGTCACACAATTTCTTGCAAAGCTTAAGACATCGGCCAAAATAGAGACTAAAAGGAACTTTAGGACTTAACATACTTTCTAGTGTGTGATTGCTTTCCTTTATCATTTCTTGTCTTCTCTATATTTGAGTGGTGAGATTGTTTATGTATTATCTCTCCCTTGTTTATATGGTTCTAACTCACTAGCATCGAAGGAACCTAGTAGAACAAAACCCATCACCAAACCAATCAACCTCTTCTACCTCCTCATCCATGAGTAGGTCTCTAACCTAGAAAACTCTCCTCATCCTTTGAGAATTCCTTCTTTCCCTCAAGAAGTTCCCTAAGGAGATAAAAAGTTTACCACCTTCTTAAATAACAATCTTATGGCCCTTTAGCATTATCTTAATACCATGCTTTATCATACCCCTACTTCATTTCCACCTGTGAATCCACCTTATATAATGCCTTCCCACCTTATGGGAAACACTTTTATTGCCATAGTCACCACCCAACCATTGACTACCCAAGCTTCATCATCTACCAATAATCCCTTGGAACTATTATGGAAAACCAACCTACCCAACCTACAAACACCCTTATACCTTCCACCCCTACCAACAACTCCTCTACCTTAGGAGCAACCCAACCGCTATCCACTTATACTCCCCTCACCAAGGGAGTACCTACCACTAGCATTTCTAACCTTCCTTTGACTACCCTCAATTCACTAACCACTACCTCACTTTAAAATATTTTGGTATCTATAATTTCTACCTTACCACCAATCAGTACAAAGGTCATTACCCTTATTTTTATTACCAACCCAACCACAGATTCTACCTAATAGGTGACCATTGCACCAAACTTAGGTTACATCCCTAACCTACAAGGTCATGTACCTCTTCCTACTAACCAAACACCTACATTCACCTACCCCTATATAACTTCCACCCAACCACCGATGTTCATGTACCAATATGTGGTAGATCCTCAACCTCCTACCAATTATCAATATGTCACCCAACCACCACAACAAAATGTACCTTACAACCCTTCAATTTCCCAACCCTAAATAGATCTGATAAAAATGCTCATGGATAAAATGACCACTCTAGAGTCATCTATTTTGGGATCTCACAACATCTTATCATATGACTAGATCTATAATGAACCCATTCACCCATCTATTCTTATTAGACCACATCCTCCTCAAAGGGAACTTCCTAAGTTTTTTAACTCTTAAAGAAAGGAGGATCCCCAAAATCACCTCAAGAAATTTATGCATGCATGTTATTTGATTTCATATGATGATGCCCATCTTCTTCGTGCCTTCACCATATCCCTATCTAGTCCAACATTGGTATAGTACCTTAACCAAACACTCCCTCTTCTCTTTTACCTAGCTAGCCCAAATTTTCTTGGATCACTTTTTGATAAACATTTCCAAGAAAGTTTCCATCACTGACCTCTACTCTATCTGGTAATTTGATGATGAATCTATTTCCAATTTTTTAGTTCATTGGAGAATCCTAATAACTCAACTTTCCTTCTCTTTACCCCAACCCAAACTGATAGAAATTTTTGCTTGAGCATGTACCAAGCACATATCTTCCACATTGTGTGTTCAAAGCTTTAGGACCTTTGACAAAGCTTTTACCATAGATCATAAGCAAGAAAACAAAGTCATCGATGAAGGAAAGTTAATGCTAAAAAACAAAAACTCTACTTACAAAACCAATGAAGCCTATTCCTCTAAAATAATCAACCAAACCAATACCAATGCCAAGAGAAAGAGAACTATGAATATGGTTGTCCTTAATACTACTCCACGATCTATCAAACAATCAAATTATTATAACTCCTCAAATCAAAACATGAGAAACAAAAACTAAGACAATTAGAAGCAATTTACCCCACTTGGGGAATCTTATCCTTTAGTCTTGGAGAAGTTGTTGAAAGCTAATATCATACAACTTCCTCCTATCAAGCCCCTTCAAATATTTGATTCTTCTCATCCTATATTGGGTTGGTACAATGAGAATAAACTATGTACTTTCCATCAAATAGTTAGGCATGACATTAGTAGGTGTAATACCTTCAAAATTGTTGTTTAAAGCCTCATTGATAAGGGGGAGCTTTCATTGGACAACCTCAATGCACTTCCGAACCAATCCCTTGACATTTTTATACAACCTTTTCCCAATCATATACCTACCAAAAATGAGAATAATAAAGCTAAGTCTTCTCATGATGCCCATACTATCAATATGGTTCTTGACATACTTAGTGATGAAGAACCTACTGCCCAATCTACCTATTCTTTGCCTCCTCCACTTATTCAGATAGTTGAGTTACCATCTCCTCTTTTGAGGACCCAAACCAAGGAAGCACCTCTTTCTCCTCCTCCACTTCTTAAAGTAGTGGAGTCATCAACCCCTTCTTCAACTGACATACCAGAGTAAAAAACCATCCCCACATTACCTTCTCCTTCAACTATCAAGAAATTTACTTCCCCTTTGGAGATAATTCCCAAGGAATAAACCACCACACTTTCACCTCCCATAGAGCAACCACCTATCCAAACCTTGCATCCTTTGATTTTTTAAAATGATGAGGTTAACGGTTCTTTTTCTCAAATTATGGGATTATCCTTTGAGTCCACTACCCATAGAACAAAACCGATCTATAGATTAGTTTAGAGATTGAAATTTGTCTCTAAACTAGACATGGATTGAGCCACCTTTTGGTAGTAACTATGGCTCCCTTATATCACCAAACAAGAACTTCTAACCCCATCTTTGACAAACCAACCCACCACTTCTATTATCCAATTATTTCATGTAAATTTTCACTTAAGTTATAAATAAAGAAAGAAAAGAAACTCAATACGAGTATGGTTGAAAAAATTGTTTGATTGTGTGTGCATTGAATCAGAAGATTATGAATAACTCCTCCTTGGCTTGGGAGGAAGACCTGTAGATAAGAAAGCACTAAAGCAAATTTGTTTATTAGACAGATAGTTGGGTGGATTGCCTAATGATAGCTAGATCTCAAAATTGAGGGCATCCTTAAGGGTTGTCAATCCACACATTTCAAACAATTAAATTCCAAAAAACTAAAAAACAAGATACTTGTATCAATTAAAGAAGATTACTAAAACTGAACATAAGAATGCTTATTAAGAAAATAGACTAGAAATGATCAAATTAGTGATATAAAAATTAATACTAGTGTTAAGGGGTTGGGGTATGCTTTATAAAATATAAAAGAGTTATATGAGTGGTCAAAAACATAAAAAATTGGATTTGATTAGGTGTAGGTGGGTAAAAATAGGATGTTGGTTTTGCTACCATAGGTGACTGTCGGTGGTTATACCTGACCATCAGCGGTTGGGGTTTGACCATCGATGGTTGACTATGTATTTTTGGGTTTGATTAATAGCTAAATGATAGGATTCAATAGGTGAATTTTGGGAGTTGGGAAAAGGCTAGGCTGATTGGAAAATAGAATTAAAGCATGTGAATAGTAATAAACAAGTA
This sequence comes from Torreya grandis, assembly GCA_037957365.1. Lineage (NCBI taxonomy): Eukaryota > Viridiplantae > Streptophyta > Pinopsida > Cupressales > Taxaceae > Torreya > Torreya grandis. The sequence goes on along the minus strand of JARHVA010000200.1, from coordinate 3,698,844 downwards.
CTTATCTTACCAGAAGTTGGTTGGGTGGGTGGTTGATACAATTAGCCTATTGGTGGAATATGGTTTGATTTTGGTAGAGTAAGATTACCTAAGAGATCAAGTGAGAAGTAATGACAAGTTCTCTATCAATAAGATGGCTTGATAATGCTAATAACACTAATTGGCCTATAAAAGAAAACTCTTGGATATTTGAGCTCTTGATAATTATTGTAGATACATTTAATCTCCTAGACCTCTCTCTCTTATAGGCACAAGTAAGAGGTGTAAGTGGGTCATATAAATATATTTTTTTCATGTAAAGGCTCGCAACACAAATTAGACAAGGTTATATTTAGAAATGGGTCAATGGAGCTTGCATGCTCTTGGCTAAAAGGTGAATCCTGACTATCGATGATCAGGAGTTCCCAAAGTTGACTGGTGATGGTCACCCTGACCATCAATAGTCAGGGTTCACAAGAATAGGGTCCTGAAGGTCAGGGTTATTCAATTAGGTGAAACTAAGTGCAAATTAATTGGTTTAGGTCTGATAGGTGTAGGTTGCTCCTAAGGGGGACCTAGGGTAGGTCCAGGGGTATTTTGACATTTGAAAGTGTAGGTGTGTGGATTTTTTATTTCTACATTTGCCCTTTTTTATGTGCAACTTACATGAATGAGCTTCAAAACAAAATTGAGTATAAGTCAAGGGTTTGGTTACCTCGAGAGTAGAGGAGGTGTTCCCCCTCAAACTAGGACTTGGTGAGGTGAAGCTAAAATGGTTATGGGTTTGATAATTGGTAAATGGTGAGTCACAATGTGGTGACATAAGGGTAGGCATTTGAGATGAAAACTTGCACAAAAAATGTAACAAAAGATATGATATCCAAGATTATTCATAGACTAAAATTACCAATATTGGTGAAAATAAGGATCAGTGCTAAGAAGACAAGTGATCAGTGTATCACATGATCATATTTAGGCATGGTGGTTGGATATACCTATTAGTCTCTAAAGCAAATCTTAGTGTTTTTAGTGGGTATCCAAGGTAGGAAGTGCTCTTGATGAGACACAAGCGGGTCAATATGTGTGAGGTGGCATACAATGTTAAAAAGGGGTCAACATGGCAATGTTGTCACTGTGGTCAAAGGACCAAGCAATAAGTGTCACTAAATTATGCACTAGATGGGCCAAAATAGACTAATGGTGAGGTGATGAGGTGGTTGAGTTGTTGGGAGAAATGTATATCCAAATTAGGAAAGATCCTAGTGTAGTTTTATTAGGATTTGGTAAGTTACAGGTAAAAAGTGGAATTGGGGGTTTAAAGGGTTTCTTGACTATCAATAGTTAAGGTCCCCAGAAGGTGACCATCGATGGTCATGGGAAACCCTAAAAATCTAGGGGGTAAAAGTAAAAAACAAAAGTCATTTTGGCATTATTACTATTTTATTGTGTTTGATTGAGCTTTGGTGATTTTAGTGCTTTATAAGGAAGGTATTTATTAAGGTAGGTGTTGCTCATTAGCTAGAGGTACATGAGTGATTATGTGGGTCTAGGATGCAGGGAGCATGAGGGCATGGCTGACACCTGGTCACAAGCTCAAACCATGAAGGAGGTTATGGAATGAGGTAAGGGGTATATTTAAATTGGTAGTATAGTTTGATTTTGTTGTTTTGAATTTGCTTAGGTGGGTAGATCTAGAAATTATTATTTTGGCCTATATGGCCTAGGTAGGGTTTTTGGAGGTTTTGGTCAAAATGGTGGGTAGAGTGTCAAATTGATAGGGTAGGTAGGGCAATTAGGTAACATGTTAGCTGGGAAGGGTGTTTAGGTTAGCGTATTTAAATTTTATTTACTATTTTGGGCCTTGGGGGTTTTGGTCACTTCAGTCATGGAATACCCACAGGTGACCATTGACGGTTAGGTCTGATCATTGATGATCAACACCCTAAGAACTATGGGTCCCTAACTATTAGTGGTTAGCATGACCATCGATGGTTAGCTAGGATAGGATAAGTTTTTTAAAAGTGTTTAGGGTTTAGGTATGGTATTCAGGGTTAAATTTTAATCATTAGGGTTAAGATAAGTGGTTAGGCTTGAAGTTTGGTTAAATAGGTTGGGTGCAAGAGGTAAATGGGTTGTGTTTATGGTTATGTCAAATAGGTTAGGGTTAGGGGTACATTTAAAATATAGGGTAGATGAGACTAGTTAGGGTCTAAGCCAAGATTTTTGATTTAGTGTAGGCTCAAGAATAGATCTAGATGTGAGATTATGTGTCACACATCTTGCTTGCACTTCTTGAGGGGATGACTACAGATGATTGGGTGCATATGGAGGAGGTATGGCTAGGAGTGATGAGGTACTACTAACATGTGCCTATGGATGCATTGATGATAGTAGCACTCATAAAGAGATGTGATCTTACTACTACCACCTTCTTGCTATTGACTGGGGATATGACTATTATCCTAGAGGATGTAAATAGGATCACACAACTCCCACTATGTGGTAAGGTGATTTACTAGATAGAGTAGGAGTGGGATGAGTATGTTGAGTATCTATATGGAGATGATAGTGATGAGGTTCATTGGCATTTTAAAGGGTTTATCTACATAATATTATATGAGAGGGACCTTAAAGAGAGGATACTTATGACAATGTTGATGATCACGGTTACTTGATTTAGGCTCCTAGATTCTAGCAACAAGAGATTTTCTTATGTATTGTTGGCTATTTTAGTGGAGTTATTTCTTGGAAGGATAGTGTCTGGTTGGGTCCTAGTTTTATTAATTTAGATTTATAGGGAGTTGTGGGGATTCAGATACCACCATAGATATGGTATCAGTGTGGGCCTAGTTATTCATTGTTAGGCTTACAAGCACATCTGAGTTCTGAGAGTGATGAGATTACCATGGGTAGGATACACACAATTGGAGTTCCTTATTAGTTTTATGAGATGGAGAGATGACTATTCTATGTCAGGGGTAAGAGGTGGAGCACATGATGCCAATTGGATCAGAGGTACCCTAGGTGCATTGGTAGCTGGGGACATCACTAAGAGACCATACCTACAGTTCTTGATTTAGCTAGGCTATAGGAGGTAGACCCTTACCATCCAGAGTTATAGGTGGATAGTGGTTCATTGAGAGGGTGAGGTTGACTTGATTCCATTTGATTGGGTGTGGTATCTGTGTGACTTGATACAGGGTGTACCAAGTCTACATCCCTGGTATAGGAGACAAGACTCAAAAAGGTTTAGTTGTGAGTGTTGTAGCCTACCCTAATAGTTCTAGATGGTAGTTTTGAGGATCTTCCTATTAGGGACCTTATGGATGATACAAGCTACACCTATGGTTATATGTCTTGGTACCAGTCAATCTATACAGTAGTAGATATGGGTAGAGATGACGAAGGGGTAGGGATGATGACTGTAAATATAGCTAGCCAGGATGGATAGGCAGGGGTGGCATTGGCTATAGCCTAGGATCAGATATAGTTGGATGCACTACAAGGATAGATCACCATATTACAAGGTCAAATTACCACTATTATAAGTGAGAGAGACCAGACACAGGCATCCCTAGGTACAGTTATGCAAGAGAGGGACCTACTAAGATAGATGATTGGAGTAGGTGTAGTAGAAAAAGGGCCACCAAGGATAGTGCCATGATCATGGTACCTAGCCACCATAGATGAGCTCAGGTACTATGAGGTGATGGTGCTAGACTAGTTTCCCCAGGCCATGAGATATATAGAGTATAAAGATAGCTTGGATGGTGGGCCCTTGATAGCTATTCTAGGTTAGTGGGTTGGTATAGTGGGTTAGGTAGGGGTCCTAAGGGGACCACTACTATGTACAGGTGTAGGCATAGATGGGGTCAGTGGTAGTGGTGCAGGCCTCGATGGGGCCAATGGTAGTGTTGTAGGCCCATGATTATGTTTAGATGAGTTATTGTGATGTATTATTTTGATACTAGCCTACATGTCAATGTAACGAGATGTATATTTTTTTGAGAGAGATAAGACATTATTACATGTATTATTTTTTGATAATTTGATGTATATGATGTATGGCTTTTGATGTTATATATTATGGATGATTATGGTTCATGTGCTCATGTTTATGATTATGGTTATGGCTTATGGTTCCTGACTTGTGGTGTATGATGTTAGTGTTCCAATTAGTGGCTTAGGAATGTGATGCTAGAAAGATAGTTATGATGTTGTGATTTTGTTCATGGATATGATAGGATGTGTTATTTATATGATAATGTAATGGCTTTGTTTATGGACATATGTATGGAATAGTAAATGGTATATGCTATGATGTCTTACTCATTAATTTGGTTTATGCTTATACTAGTGTAATGATATGTGTATAGGCTCATATGATGTGATAATTCTAAATGGATAGGTTGATGTTTATGGTCTATTATGATATGCTTATATTTTATTTGACACAGAGAGATAGATGGTTTTGTTTGTTAACATAATTGATAATGTTCATGCTTTTGATGTGATGTTTGTTATTTACGATCAGAGAGCTAAAATGCGAATATGGTTAAAGATGAAAATATATGAAGTAAGTAGGTAAAAAACTAGATGTGTAGGAAAGTGATAAGAATCATGAGAGGTATATCCACATGAATTGACAAAAGATAAGAAAAGGAACATGATGCCTTTTCATTGGTAAGGATCAACTCAAAACCCAAAGTTAGATTGGCTTAGTGAAGAGAAACCTTTTAGATGCTTCACATTATCATGATTAAGTTGATAATATCTTGATCACATTGTATCAAGTAAGCTCATAGTTCCATGCACATAATATGTGGATGGAGAATGGGTGAAATTGGAAACATTAGTGAGACTAGTATGCCTTTTCTGTAGGTTTCTAAAGAGGTAGTATAAACAAGTCTATGTTTATATATAAAGTGTAGATGGATTGATGCGAGAAGTCTATTGAGGAGAGTCGATTGTGTATTTCTAAGATTATTGCATTTATGAGAGCCGATTATGGCTTTTAAAAGTCTTTTGTTTTTGCTTGGGGGTTTTTGTTATTTTGTTTTTGTTTTAAGGTTTGGGAATTTGATCAATGTGAGAAGCTTCCAAGAAATTACTAGCTTTGACAAATGCTTTACTCAGTCATCCTTCAAGGGAGTGGTCTAAGTTTATGTGTGTAGTTCAAATGCTTTTGATAGTTATCTTTCAAAGGAGCAGTTCACATTATGTTTGGTAATTTTAGATGATTTTTCAATAGCTATCCTTCAAGGGAGCAGTCTATGAATGCTAAGAATGACCCATAGGTTGTTTATGTCTTTTGATATTATTTTTCTTGAGATAGACTTGATTATACATGCTAAAGGGAGTACCTTTATGAAGGTAAAACTAGGATGACATGAAGGTCTAGCTGGTGAAAAAGGGGTATAGGTGACAACAACCATAGGAACTGATCTCAAAGAGATGGGAAGTACTATGAGAATCATGCCATGGATAGAGCTATGGTACCCATAGCTCAAGATTAGGCTATAATTGTGATGGATAATCACATGATTTAGTTTAAGTCAATTTCCCCTAAAAATAGGGAAGTGAATGTAGTTGTAGGGGATGAGCTTAAGTTAGACAAATAATGATTGTGATCCCTATTTAACAATAAAAGGGATATAGGTGGAAAGCATTAAGAGGCTCAGGCTCTAATTTTCCTTTGAAAGAGGACAAATGATAACCTCCTGATCCATACTTATGGGTTATGATATAGGGTCCAAGCCAATTGAAAGCAAATTTTCCCCTTTTATTTTTCTCCATATTAGTTACATGTTGATTTTCTATGAGAACAAGATCTCCAATATTGAAATCTCAGACTTTCAGGTGTTTGTTATAAGCATGTTTGATTCATTCTTATTAGACACAAATATGGGAAAGGGTGGCCAAATGACTCTCATCAATTAACTCAAGTTGAGATAAATGTTCTAGATGATAGTCATTTTTGAAAATAAGATCGTGCAAAGATATGTGAAGAGAAGGTATTTGGACTTCAAGAGGCAATACAGCCTCAACTCCAAACTTGATAGAAAAATGTGTAGCACCTGTAGGGGTTCAGATGCTAGTATAGTATGCTCATAAGGCAAAAGGGATATGCAAGTGATAATCCCAACCTAAGGCATTAACCATTTTTGTAAGCATGTTTTTAAGGGTTTTGTTAGAGGCTTCAGCTTGTCCATTTACTTGTGGGTGATAAGGTGATGAAAAGGTAAGTTTAATACCAAATATGTCACAAAATCCCTATACTTATCTATTTTTGAAGGATTTACCATTGTCAGTGATGATCTAATGGGGTACACCAAAATGATAGATGATATGGTGGGTTATAAATTCAATAATATTTTTAACTTTTATCGAGATAAGAGGAAAAGCTTATACCCATTTGGTAAAATATTCAACCATGGTAATGATAGAATGATGTCGTTGTAAAGAATGGGGGTTGGTTTCATCAATAAGGTCCAAACCCCATTGTGAAAAGGGATAAAATTTTATAGAAACGTGAAGATTATTGCTAGGTGGGTGATGTAAATTAGCATGTTGTTGACACTTGACACACTTCTTCATATAATCACAATAGTCTTGGTTAAGGGTGGGCCATTAATAACCTAGGTGGAGGATGCGCTTAGCCATAGTGATTCCACTAAAGTGGCCCCCATAGATACCTTTATGTGTCTCCTTGATAACATGAGAGGCTTCTAGACCATGAACACATCAGAGTAGGAGGGCATCAAAACCCCATTTGTAAATAATTCCTCCCATAATGGTGTAATAAGAGGTGCTCTGAATAAACACCCAATGAGCATCCCTAGAGAGGCTAGAGGGAACTATGCGAAGGTAAATTTAGTCAAAGGTTTATTAATACCAAAGGTTAGGTAGAATCTTTTCCACACTAAAGATGGTTAGAGTGTCTAATTTGGTGTAAGAAGTTTCAGTGAGGTGATGGGTAATGATTGATAGTTTGGAGTTCAAGGGTGTTGATGGGATTTGAGAGATAAGAGAAGCCATGGCATCATCAAACTTGTTGGTAGATCATGGGGTGGTTTGAATATGGTAGTGTTTGAATGATGTTAGGAGTTATGTAACTAGCTATCTATACATTTACATCATTTCATTCTTACATTGGTAAATGTTGTTGACTTAAATTGACCACAAGTTGGGAGTCACCAAAGATATTGATTATTCTAATTCCTAAGGCTAAGGCAATTTGGAGACCTATTACTAGGGCTTCATACTCAGCCACATTGTTGGTGCATTCAAAGTTGAGTTTAAAAGACAAAGGAAGTGGTTCATTGATAAGGGGAATAAGGATCATACCAGCTCCCCCACCCCACTGACATTTAGAACCATCAAAAAACATGGTTACGTGATTGGTAACATATGCTTGAGATAGACTTGCGATTGACTCATCTAAAAATTCAAGAGGGGGAGGTTGGGTGTCTATTAGGGGTACATCAACCAATTGGTTGGTAATGACTTGCCCCTTGATTGATTTACATTAGAGTAACTCAAGGTCAAACTTAGCTAAAAGCATGAGCCACTTAGCCATATGCTATTTTTGGTATAGTTTGGAGTGCATGTACTTGATTGGGTTGGTATTACTTATGACCAAATTTTTGTGGTTAAGAACATAGTGATGAAGTTTGGTTGCCACAAAGACTAGAGCCAAGAAAATTTTCTCAGTATGTGTGTACCAAGTCTTGTACTTGATAAGTGTGTGAGTAATGTAATAGATAACTTGTTCTTTGTGATGTTCATCTTGATTGGAGAGCATTTCCCCTAGGGAATGGTCAGTGGTAAAGTTATAAAAGTAGAAAGGTTGGTCATCCTTAAGAGTTGTGAGGATAGGTGGAGATATAAGATACTCTTTGATTACATCAAAGGCCTTTTGATAATAAACATTCCACTTAAAAGAGATATCCTTTTTCAAGAGGTGGTGGAAGGGTTGACACTGATCAGAGAATTGGGAGATAAAACAATGAATGGATTAGAGCTTCCCATGTAAATTGTGGAGTTGCTTAAGATTGGTTAGAGGTAGCATCTCAAGGATGGATTTGATCTTGGTCAAGTCAACCTTGATTCCTTGAAGGGAAATGATGAAGCCTAAAAATTTTCCTAACAAGACCTCAAAAAAACATTTCTTGGGATTGAGGTGGACATGATAGTGGATAAGTCACTCAAAGATAATCTTGATAATGGTTAAGTGGTTTTTTCAAAGTTTGAACTTTCTAAAAAGGTCATCCACATAGTCTTCGATGATTTTATGGATAAGGTCATGGTATGTTAGTAGATTGCACCAACATTCTTAAGACCGAAGGGCATGACTCTATAATAGAAAGTCCCCTATGAGGTGATAAACATAGTTTTGTGCTGATCTTTAGGGGCAATCAAAATATGATTATAACCCAAGAATTCATACATGAGTGACAACATCTCATGGCTTGCTATGAGATCAACAAGTTGGTCGATGCTAGGTAAAGGAAAGTCATCCTTTGGGAAGGTAAGGTTTAGGTCATGAAAGTCCACATAGATACATAGTCCCCTTGTGGCTTTAGTGACAGGCACGATGTTTGAAACCCATTGAGGATAATCAATAGGTTGAATGAAGTTGATAGAAAGGAGGCATTAGAGATCTTCTTTGAAAAGAAAATTTATGCAAATATGCATGTGGTAGATTTTCTTTCTAACAAGCTTAGCATCATTATTAATCACAATGTTTTGGGTGGCATTAGTTGGGTCAATACTAGGTATATCAACATATGACTAGGTGAATGCAATACTACGGTCTTGAAGGAAGGTAGAGAAGTCCTAAAGTTCCTCAGGGGTGAGAGATTGACCAATTTTGACAATATGGGGGTTGTCCAGAGTAACTATGTCAATATCAGTGGTGGGTTCATTCAACATGGTTGAGGTCTCCAGAGGTAAGGATTTGTGGATGGAGGAATCAAGTATACCAAGGTAGGTGGGAATGGAATCATCATCCTGGCACTAGATAGTTTGAATGATAGGAGAGTCTTCTCTTACCAGTTCAGGATGGACTAAAGGGATGGATATGGGTGCCCTTTCCTTTTGATAAGTTAGGGGGCTGAGGGTAATCATGTTGATGAAAAAAAATCTAGGTGGGATGATGTCCTCATCCTCACCCACAGGTGGAGGGGGTGTTGGTTAGGAAGGGGTCTCTTCTTTAACAATGGTAGGGGTAGTTTGTTTGTCTTTCTTATTATTAGGTGGAATGAAACTAAGACCATGTTTCTCATGAGGTTTTTAGGTCTCAATCAAAGTCAAATTATTTGGGCCATGATCATATCATCCTAAACTAAATCCCTTATAGGCACACTTGTGAAGGTATAGTTTGGCAAAGTCTAGGTTGTCTAAATAAGAGAAGGTGGAGGTGAATGGTTGAGGTGGAGAGGGAGTGGTGGCAGTGTTAAGTGGATTTTCAATTCCCCCATAGATAAAGTGGGTTTGATAAATCAAAGGCCCTAAGGGGGTAATGGCTCTAATGTTGGGGTCATAACTTAGTTGGTGGTTGAGCCTTCTATATTCTTGGGGAGTTTGGAAGGTGTCAAGGGTGAGAAGGTGGTCTTCTCTAAGGGTAAGGCATTGATAAGTGGTTATAAAGGATCAATGATGGGTATCTAGTCCATAGGGATAGATGAAGTGGTAGATGCCTCAGTAGAAGGGGAAGTGATGGCTTCCACTTTTGTGGGTAAGGGCTTGGTGGTGTTTATTTTTAGTGGTTTAGATGGAGGTAAGAGCACATCATTAGGTTGGTAGGTCATATTACATACTGAAAAAGGGCTAGGGTTAGCTTATGTGGTAATAACTTGACACAATGATAGAGGGTAGAAGGTACACAACCCATGGCCCAGATCCAAGGTCTCCCTAGTAAAACATTGTAATGAAATTCACCTTTGACCACATAAAAGAGTTCAAGGAGCATGCAAGGTCCTAGCCAAATGTGAAGGATGATAGTTCCCAAGGTAGTGGTCATAGTGTCATTAAAGGATCTAAGGATGGCTGAAATTTCAAACATGACATTGTCTAGTGTCTAGAGTTGTTCATAGGCATGGGAAGAGATGATGTTGATGTTGTCTCCCCTATCGATCATAACCTATTTGATGTAGGTTTGGTTGATGTGGGATGTAATAAAAAGAGAGGGATCTAGGTCCTTAGGATAGATAGAAGGTATCTCTGAGTCCTTGAAGGTAACAAGGGTGGAGAGTTGGAGAGCACCTATGAAGGCCTTTATAGGTTGGGAGTCTCCTAGTCTAACCTCAATATCTTACCTAGCCTCTGTCATGGCTTGATTATGGTGGGGTGAGGTGTAAATGATTTTGTAGAGGCTCATCTTAGCTAGGTTTTGGTGAAGTTGTTTAAGAATGACCCTCCTGGTGCATTTAGAGGGGTTATCCTCTAAGGTACCTAAGATGGTAACTTTGGGCTTAACTGCAAACATGGTAGTTTGGATCTGGTTTGGTTTAGGGTGAGTTGGTGGGTATGTCCATGGAATAGACACTTTGGCCTTCTTTTTATCCTTTTATTGTGATCATGTGACCACATTAATGGTATAGATAGAGGGGTAAGGTGTGATGGGGGTTTGGGTAGATTCTCTATCACTTTGAGGTGAGAATGGGGGATTAGGAATGTGTTGGTGACTAGTTGTTGGGTGTATTGGTGGAGGAATGGATGGAAGGTCATATGTTAAAATATCATCCTCATCATAGATTTGGTGGATAATAGCTTGGAGAGATTTGAATTTTTCCATGTCATACCCAGGTGTCTTATGATAGGCACATATTTGATGGTCATCGTATCAGGGTAGCTTTAGACCAAGAGGATTGAAAGGTTTGATAGGAGGTAATGTGAGGTAGGAGGTCTACAATAATATTTGAAAAATGGTCATGTAGGAATATAGTATAGGTAATAAAAGTTTAGGGATCATGGTTTGGGTTGGTAAGATGGGTATGTTTGTGGAAATAGGTTTGTTAAGAGATGGTTTGGGTAAGGTGGTGTTTCTAGTTGATGGTTTTGGTCTGGGTATGTTGGTAGTTGGGGTGGCTAAGTTTGATGGTCTGACAATTGGTAATCTGGGAAGGACTGGTACACCAGATAATAAGTGGGTTGGTGTAATCAATGGCATTGGGTGATATATGTTAAAAGGGGTTTGTTTTTTAAGCAAAGTGTAAGGGTGAGGCCCTAAGATAGAGGTAAGGTAGAGGGAGGTAGAGTCCAGTCATACAACCCTTCAATGTTTTCATCCTCTTTGTTGGTTTGGGTTGAGACTTGGGTATAGACTTGGGTGAAGTTAAGTCTACTTTCAAGGATGGGTGAACCAAACTCTGAGTAGGGAAGGCACCAAGAGTTTTGAAAGGTTTGGTTGGTGATGTGGCAATTGTTTTGGTTGATTGAGAAGGTGAGGGATTGGTATAAGTTTGGATTGGTTTAAGAGGTGGTGGAAAGATTATGGATTGGTTGGTTAGAGGCATGCTAGAAGTTTTAGGTTTTTTGATGGAGGGAAACCCTAATTATTGCTAGAAAGTGGTTAGATCCATGTCTGGTTTTGTAACCATGCCAACCTTTTGAGCAAGTATGGAAAAAGGTTTGTATATTGGTCTAGCCTCCAAGGTAGTGGGTGCCAAGGAGACACATATGGGTTGAGGAGGAGGTTTGATATCCTCATTCATTTCCTTCATCAAGGGAGGTAAGTTTAGGTTGGGTGGCCACTCCATGAGGGGTGTTTGTGAAAATGTTGCTCCCCTAGGCATGATGTCCATAGTTGTGGCTTGGTCCATAGTTAGGGGAGATGGTGGGATAGGAATGGTTGTCTATTTGGGTTGGCTATCCAAAGGGGTGCTTGATGATTCTAAAGCCTATATGATCAAAGCTAAGGAAAAAGTAACCTCCTCAGTTTGGGCCTTCGAAGGAAGGGAAAGTGACTCTGTCACCTCAATAGATGAAGTAGGGAACAATAGGTAGGTTGGATGATAGGCATATCAAGGGCCATATTGACTATGTGGGCATCATGAGAATATTCAACATGTTTGTCCTCATCTTTGATAGGGTCATGTTTGGGAAAAGGTTTCTTGAAGATGTCAAGAGCTTGATTTTGAGGGGCATTAGGATTTTCTAATGTGAGTTCCGCTTTGTCTATAAGACTTTAAACAACATCCTTGAAAGTATTACATCAGTTGATGTTATGTCCAATTACTTGATGAAAATCACAAAGGTCATTCTCATTGTACTAAGTAGGTGATAGATGAGAAGAATCAAATTAATAGGGAGGTTTGATGGGTGGAAGTTGTATAAGGTTATATTTCAGTAGCTTCTCCAAAACTGAGGTATAATATTCTCCAAGTGGAGTGAATTGTTTTTGGCTCCTTCGATTTGGGTTCCTTGTATTTTGGTTGGAGGAAATGGGATAATTTTGTTGATTGAAATTGTGTGGAGGGGCGGTTTTAAGGATGACAACATTCATGTTTCCTCTAGTCTTGGTTTCAGTATTGGCTTGGTTGCCTAGTTTGGAGGAAGAGGTTTCATTGGTATTGAAGGTAGAGTTATTATTGTGTAACTTCAATTTACCCTCATCTATGACCTGATTTTATAGCTTATGTTCCATGGTAAAAGCCTCATCAAAATTTCTAAATATTTTGACATGCAATGTAGAAGATATATGTTTGGTGCATGCTCAAGCAAAAAGTTCTATAACTTTAGGTTGAGGCAAGGAAAATGAAAGTTGATTAGTCAAGCTTCTCCAATTTGCAATGGACTCATCATCAAATTGCTTAATAAAATAGAGGTTTGTGATAGAGACCTTCTTGGAAATATTAATGAAAAAGTGATCGAAGAAAATTTGTGCTAGTTGGGTGAAAGAAAAGATGGAATGCTTGGTGAGTGCACTATATCAGTCGAGTGTTAGACAATATAAAGACATGGAGAATATTTGAAGGAGAAGGGCATCATCATAAGCAATCATGTAACATGCATGCCTAAAATCCCTAAGGTGTTGTTGGGGGTCCTCCTTACTTTGAAATTTGGTAAATTTTGAAAGCTTCCATTGAGGAGGGTAAGGTTTGATGGGGACATAAGGACAAATAGGTTCATTACAAATATGATCATAGGATAGGATGTTATGAGCCCATGAAATTGATGACTCAAGGTTGGTCATCTTTTCCATGAGCATTTTCATTAGGTCAGTTTTAGGTGGTGCACCAAAAGGATTGTAAGGTCGATATTGTGGTTAAGGTTGGGAAACATATTGGTAATTGTTTGGCAGTTGAGAGGCTATCACATATTAGAATATGGATGCTAGAGGTTGGGTAGGGTAGATGGATGATGGTGGTTAGGTAGTGGGTGCATACCCTTGTGGGTTAGGGGCGTATCCTAGATTGGGTGCAATGGGTAACTACTGAAGAGTTACTATGTATTGGGCATGGGTGGTAGTTGGGTTAGTGATAAGAGGTGAGGTAGTGACCTTTGTGCTAATGGGTGGTGAAGTAGAAGGGATTAATACCCCTAATCTTGGCAAAGGGGAATTGATTGATGGGTTAGGTATGATAGAGGGGAGTTTATTAGGGCTAGTGGTGGGTGCTCTAGCAACAAGTGGAGCATGATGGGTTAATGGTTGAGTTGTCTCGAAGGTAGAGGATCCATTAGTAAGGGTGGAAGGTGTAAGTGTAGTGGTTGGTTGGATAGGCTAATTTTTAGTTGTGGCATCAAAGGAGTTAGTAGACAAAGATGCTTGGGTGGTCAAAGGTTGGGTGTTGATCATGGAAATAGGGATACCCTTCATAAGGTGGGATGATATGCCATAAGGAAGATCCAAAGGTAGAGTTGAAATTGGGATATGGTGAAGGAAGGTGTTAAGATAGTGCTGAAGGGAAACTGGATTATTATCTAAAAAAGTGGTAAAATCCATGTCTCCTTGGGGAAATACCCAAATAAAATTAGGTATTCCTAATGGATGAGGTGAATATTCTACCTCAGAGACATACTCCATGGATGAGAAGGTAGAAGAGGTTGATTTAAGTGACGGGTTCTACTCTACTAGGTCTCTTCACTACTAATGAGTGAGAACCATACAAGAAAAAGGGGAGAGAAAACAAGAACAAACTCACCACTCAAAAAAGGAGATAAGAAAATGATCAAGGCAATCAAGACACACACTATTAAGTATGTTAAGCCTAGAGGTTAGTTTTAATCTCACTTTTAGCTTATGCCTTAGTTTATGAGAATGTGTGATATAAATTAGTTTGTCGATCAGGTACTATAGAAGTAGTCTATGGTTGGTTTCAAGTTATTTAGGTGCTCAAAATAATCTATATTGGAATCAATACATGGCTTGGTATTGGGGTCTGCCCCTCACTTCATAGTCCTACAATGATAAGGGTGTTGAGTGCTTAGCCAATATATATTGATATCTAGAGTTTATACTCAACCAGGGAGTTGAATTGGTTCTTCCCTTGGTAATGACCTCCAATTAGAATTGTTAGGAATGGGTAAGGTGACTGCTAGGTAATGAAATCCTAGTCTGGCCTTGTCTCAAATTATTTTGATATTTGATTGATGAAAGTGGTATGGCTAGTGTGTGCAATAAAAGTGATGCTATGATAAGATTACTATGCTTTAATTCAAAGTGAACAAATGTTAAAATCAAGCAATGGATGCAGTTGATTTTAGACCCAAAAGAAATTTTAGTTTTAATTATGTGCATAGATAGAGAGAAGAGCATACAAATGAAAATAAAATGTGAGTAAATACTCTAGGTCCCATCAGGCATGCCATAATGTTTCATGTAAATGTTCACTTAAAGTCTAAAGAAAGAGAGAAAAGAAACTCAATATGGGTATGGTTGAAAAACTTGTTTGGTTGTGTGCACGTTGAATCAAAAGATTATGAAGAGCTCCTCTTTGGCTTGGGGGGAAGACCTACAAATAATAAATCACTAAAGCAAACTTATTTGTTAGACAAATAGTTGGGTAGATTGCCTAGTGATAGCTAGATTTCATAAGCAAGAGCTTTCTTAGGGGATATCAATCCACACATTTCAAACAATTAAGTTCACAAAAATGGAAATAAGGTACTTACATCAATTAAACAAGATTACTAAAACTAAACACAAGAATGTTTATTAATAAAATAGAATATAAATGATAAAATTAATGATAGACTAATTAATACTAGTGCTAAGGGGATTGGGTATGCTTCAAAAATTTTGAAAGAGGTCTGTGAGTGGTCAAAAACATATAAAACTAGATTTGATTAGGTATAAGTGGGTGAAAATAGGTTGTTGGTTTTTCTACCATAAGTGACCATTGGTGGTTATGTTTGACCATCGACAATTGGGGTCAGATCATAGTGGTTGACTGTGTATTTCTAGGTTTGATCAATAGTTGAATGATGGGATTGCATGAGTAAACTCTAGGAATTGAGCAAAGGTTACGCTAATTGAAAAATGAAACTAAAGCACATAAATAGTAACAAATAAGTACTTGTCTTACCAAAAGTTGGTTGGATAGGTGGTTGATGCAGTTAACCTATTGGTGGAATCTTTCTTGATTCTGATAGAGTAATGGTACCTAAGAGCTTAGTTGAGAGGCAACAACAAGTTGGATCTCAATAAGATGGATTGATAATGTTGATAACATTGATTGACCTACAAAATAAAACTCCTAGATACCTGAGCTCTTGATAATTATTTTGTATGCATTTAACCTCCCAGGCCTCTCTCTCTTATAGTCATAAGTAAGAGGTGGAAGTGAACGTGTAAGTGGTTCATATAAATATAATTTTTGCATGCAAAGGCTAGTAACACAAATTATACAAGGTTGTATTTAGAAATGGGTTGATGGATCTTGCATGTTCTTGGCTAAAAGGTGGATCTTGATCATCGATGGTTAGGGTTTCCCAAAATTGATCATCAATGGTCACCCTAATCATCGATGATCAAGGTCCAAAATAATAGGGTCCTGAAGGTCAAGATTATTTATTTAGGTGAAATTAAGTGTATATTGGTTGGTTTAGTCCTGATACGTGTAAGTTGGTCCCAAGGGAGTCCTAGGGTAGGTTCAGGGCTATTTTGACATTAAAAAGTGCAAGTGTGTGGATTTATAGTGTCTACACCAACCCATTTCCATAGCAATCCAACTAATCAAAACCTCTACCAACCCAACCACCCCTTAATGATCCAAAACAACCAAAAACCAAATGACCAAATCCTCTCTTATCACTTCAACCAAACCAACCAAAATCTTTGGTAACTTTCCTACATAGAGCCTTAATCATCCATCTGTGAAAGTAGAGCTAACCTCACCAAACCCATCAACCAAACACCAAACCAAAATAACCAAGGAGGTAAAACCACCAAGAAACCATAAGGCCAAATTTATACCTCCCTCAACCTTACCCTCTATTTTTCAGCCTTATCCCTCTAATTTGATTATAAAGCCAACTATTACAACCAAAACCCAAGCATCACGCCATCACAACTACTTTTTGACACACCCATCTTCATCGATCCATCAATAACTAAGTTAGATTCCTTGAAATCTTCCACTTTCACCCTATCAACCTCCTTACCTAAACCAAATTCATCAACTAATCATACGGCCTTACCCAAGAGCTCTACCACCAAACCCATTTCTAAAAAGACTTCCATCTCAACAATTAAGGCCAAAACCTCTAGATCCTCACCACCTTTATCTAAGTCTTATTCAACCATTTTCCAATGGTTATTGAAAGCCTATTACTTGACCTTACCTCTTATAGGACCATTTGACCCTCTTGGTCCAAAACCAATTTAGTATGATGACTACCAAGTGTGCTCTTACCATAGGGCATCCGAGCATGACATGGAGAACTATAAAGCTCTCCAAACCATAATATATTATATATATGATGAGGATGACCTATTAACAAATGAAATTCCCATGATCCCACCACTAAACCAACTATAAACAACCAATACCCAATGCCTACCTACTCTCCCACTCTCACCTCAAAGTGAGGGAGAGCCTAACCAATCTCTTATCCCAACTCCTCCCTCTATCCATACCATCCACATGGTCACAAGATCACAACAGAAGGATAAGGGGGAGGCTAAAGTATGCATCCCATGGACATACCCATCTTTTACCTCCCAACCAAACCATACACAAGCACCTTCACCTTTAGCCAAACCTAAGGTATCTATCTTGGGTACCTCCCAATCCAACCCCTCTGAATCAATCAGCAGAGTGGTTCTAAAAAAACTTCACCAAACCTCTAAAAAGATGAGCCTATACAAATTGATCTCCACCTCACCTCATCATCACCAAATAATTATAGAGGCATTGAAATCGATAGAGGTCTAACCTAAAGATCCTTAACCTCTAACAGCCTTTGTTGGCACTCTCTAAGTTTCCAACCTTGTCACCTTCAAGGATTTGGAAATACCTTCCATCCATCCTAATGACCCATATCCCCCTCTTTTTATCACTACCTACATCAATCAAACCCAAGTAAAATAGGTTATGATTGATAGAGGAGCCAGTATTAACATCATCTCCTCCCATGCCTATGATCAACTCAAACTACCCAACAATGTCATGTTCAAAACCTTGGCCATCCTTTGATCCTTTAATGACACCATGGCCACTACTCTAGTAACTTTTATACTTCATATTTTTTTAGGACATCACATGCTCCTATAGCTTTTCTATGTAGTGGAAGGAGAATTCCAATACAATGTTTTACTGGGATGACCTTGGATCTGCTCCATTGGTTGTGTCCCCTCTACCCTTCATCATTGCATCAAATTTGAGTATGAAGGTCAGGTCATCACCATACAAGCTGACCTAAGTCCCTTATCATCATGCAACATAACTTATCAAAACAAATATGTCCTCCTACCTCCATTTAACACACCCTCATTAGTCAAAGACAAACCTTCAAACACAAAAATTGATGTCACATATTCTTCCACCAACAAGGCATCTACCAGATCATCCATCCCCTTAGATCAAATCCCCACCATAGACCCCTTTTAATCAACATTCCATCATCTTTCACTTGGGGAATATCACCTTTTGGCCCTCAATGCCTTCCTTACTCCCCATGAGTATTGGCAACTTAATCACCAACCCAGGTATAATCCTAATATCAGAGCCATTATTCCCTTTGGACCTCTAAACTATCAAACCCATTTCATCTATGGGGGACTCAATAAACACCTTGGCACTTATGCCACCTCTCTGTCACCTTGACCATTCACCATTGGCTTCTCCTACCTAGATAAACTAAGTTTCACCAAGAAATACCTTCATTAATGTGCTTGGAAGGGATTTGGCCTTAGATGATATGAATAGGGGCCACATGAGCTGCCTTCATTGAGACCCAAAAAATCGATGAGAAACATGGATTGTGTTTCTCTCCATAAACCAGCACACCAACTCACCTCCCACCACCAAACTTGATGAGGAGATCCCATCCTCACTGATTCCCTCATCATCAAAACAAGAAGATTCTGACATCATCCCTCTTAACTTTGTTTTTCCATCAACATGATTAGCCTTGAACTCCTGACCTATCAAAAGGATGGGGTGACCATAACCATCTCTATGACCCATCTTGAGATGATAGGATATTACTCTCCTATCATTAATACCATTTAGTTTTAGGATGATGATTCCATTCTCACCTACCTAGGTGTGATTGATTATTCCATCCACAAATATCTGCATCCAAAAACTTTGACCATGTTGAATTAATCCACCATGTATATCAACTTGGGCACCCCAAATGATCTATGAATTTTCAAAATTGGCCAATTGCTAAATTTTAAAGAGCTTCAAGACTTCCCCTCCTTCTTTTAGGACCACAACATAGCCTTCACTTGATCATATGCTAACATGCTTGGGATTGACCCCACCATTACCACCCATAACATAGTCATCAACCATGATGCCAATCTCGTTAAGTATAAAATTCAATGAATTCACCCTTGTATAGCCCTTCTCATCAAAGAAGAGCTTCAACATCTCCTATCTATCAATTTCATTCAACCCATTAACTATCCCTAATGGGTCTCAAATATTGTGCCTATCACAAAATCCATAGGGAGACTACATATTTGTGTGTACTCTCATGACCTCAACCTTGCTTGCCCCAAAGATGAATTTCATCTACCAATCATTGACCAACTAGTTGATCTTATAGCCAACCATGAGATGTTATATCTCATAGATGGATTTTTGAGCTATAATTAGATCCTAATTACCCCTGAAGATCAACACAAAACTACCTTTATCACCCTATGGGGGACCTTCTACTATAGATTCATGCCTTTCAAACTAAATAACATTGGTGTAACCTACCAACATTCCATGACTTATATCTTCCATGACCTTATCCATAAAATTGTCTAGGACTATGTGGATGACCTTCTTAGGAAATCCAAATATTGTAAGTATCATTTAGTCATTCTCAAGATCATCTTTGAGCACCTCATCCATTACCATGTCTACCTTAACCCCAAAAAGTACATTTTTGGGGTCTTGTTAGGCAAACTTCTTGGATTTATCATTTCCCTTTGAGATATTAAAGTTGATCCAGCCAAAATCAAAGCAATCCTTAATATGCCTCCTCTTACCCACCTTAAACAACTTCATAGCCTTCAATGGAAGCTCCAATCCATTCATCACTTTATCTCCCAGCTCTCAGATTGATGTCAACCCTTCCATCACATTCTAAAGGACATATCTTTTAAGTGGAATAGCAACTGTTAAAAATCCTTTGATTCACTCAAAGAGTACCTCCTATCTCCACCTGTCCTCACCCCTCCTAAAGATGACCAACCTTTCTACCTTTATATCTTAGCCATAAACCACTCCCTAGGGGCAATGCTTACTCATCGATATGAACAACACAAAGATAAAGAATTCTACTGCATAAGTTTCATGCTTGTAGAGTATGAGACTCAGTATACCCATATTGAGAGACTTTGCCTAGAATTGGTCTTTATAGCCACCAAACTTCACCATTATCTCCTTAACCACAAAACCTATGTCATAAGCAATACCAACCCACTCAATTATATTCACTCCAAGCCATACCAAAACCAACATATGGCCAAGTGGATTATGCTTCTAGCTAAGTTTGACCTCACATTTATTTAGTATAAGTCAACTAAAGGGAAAGTCATTGCCAACCAATTGGCCAAAGCACCATTAAAATACAATAAACCTCTTCCTCTTGAGTTTTTAGATGAGTCCATCATGACCTTCTCTTAGGTAGACTTCACCTACCAAATGACCATGTTCTTTGATGGATCAAAGTGTCAACACGGTGGGGGATTTAGCATCATCCTTATCCCCCTTCATGGTGAACCCCTTCCTTTATCCTTCAAGCTAGATTTTGATCAAGCCTTAGTCATAAGCCTTCAACTTGTGCTAGTCCTAGGAGTCAAAATGATCAACATCTTTAGCAAATCTCAACTTTTGGTCAATCAAATCAACAAGTCTTACTAGTGTAAGAATGATGTTTTGCAATAGTACAAATAACTAGTTGATGAACTCTTAACATCATTTAAACACTACCATATCCAATCCAACCCATGCTCTACCAATAAGTTTGTTGACACCATGGCTTCCCTCACCTCTCGAATCCCATATGTGTCCTCTAAATCTAAGCTATTTTTTATTATCCATAGACTTCCCTAGCCTTCTTATATCAAACTAGATTCTCCCACCATCTTCAGTGTGGAGGAAACCCAACTTGAGCTTTGGTATCAGCAGACCCTTGACTATCTCAACCTTGACATCATTCCTTATGGTCTCTCTAAGAATTATCTAAGAGCATTTATCTAGATTACCTCACATTATACCATTATGGGGGGGGATTCTTTACAAACATGGCTTTGATGGTCTCCTCTTTTGTTGCCTATGTAGTCATGAAGCCTCTCATGCTATCAAGGAAATGCATGATGGGATCTATGGGGAACACTTTAGTGGCCTAGCCATCTATAAACACATCCTTCACCTTGGCTATTACTAGCCTACCCTTAACCAATACTATTGTGATTATGTGAAAATATGTGTCAAATGTCAACAACACACCAATTTACATCACACACCTAGCCATAGTCTTCATGTATCCACTAATTTTTGGACCTTATCACAATGGGGTTTAGACCTTATTACTGAAATTAACCCCTATTATTCATAGAGACACCATTCTATAATCACCATGATTGAGTATTTACCAAAGGGGTAGAGGCTAATCCTCTTATCTTGACCAAAGCTGAAAAGTTTGTTGACTTTATCAACCATCACATCATCTATCATTTTAGTATTCCTCAAAAAATAATCATCGATAATGGAATATAATTTAAAAATAAACAAGTCCAAGGTCTTTATGATGAATTTAGGATTAAGTTAAGTTTCTCTTCCCCTATCACCTTAAAGAAAATAGATAGGCTGAAGCCTCTAATAAAACTCTAAAAAACATGCTCACTAAAATGGTCAATGCATCTGGTTAGGATTAGAAATTATAGATCACTTTCACCCTATGGGCATATTTTACTAGCATCCAAAGCCCTATAAGTACTACCCCCATTCTCTCTTGTGTTTGGAGCAAAGGTTTTCTTACTTCTGGAAGTCCAAATTCCATCTCATCACATATCTTTTCAATATCTCATCTCTGAAGATGATTATCATCAGCACCATTTATCCCAACTTGAGCTACTTGATGAATATCATTTAGCTACCCGTACCCATATTCATGCAAGTGTGCATCAAATGTGCATATAAAAAATACCTTAGAGTGCAAGAATTCAACATCAGAGACTCATCCTAAAGGAAAATCAACATGTCACCAATATGGAGAAAAGCAAGTGGGGCAACTTTTCTTTCAATTGGCTTTGACCTTATATCATAACCCATAAGTATGGATTTTATGCTTATTGATTATAATCTCTTGAGGGAAACCTAGAATGTGAACCCCTTAATGATTCACATATATGTCCTTTCTTTTATTAAAGAAGATCAAACTCACCTTTTGTCTAACTTAAGTGCATCCCTTGATTTCACACCACATTCATCTCCATACTTTAGGGCAACTAATTAAAAATGAATCATGTAATTATCCATCACAATCATAACCTAGTCTTGAACAATGGGTACCACAGCTCTACCCATATCATGATTCTGATGGTACTTTCTACCCCTTTTCATGGGATAGATTCCCATGATCGTTGCCACCTAATCCTCTTTACACCTAATCAATCTTCTTGTGATTTTAGTTTTTCCTTCATAAAGGTGAACCCTTAAGCCTATATAAGCATGTCTATGTCAAGAAAAAATTAAACAAACCAAAAAGCAAAATCCAAACCAATAAAAATCATGGATCATTCCTAACATTCATAGATTGCTTCCTTGAAGGACAATTGTTTAAAACATATTCAAAATTACTCATAGTAATGTGGAATACTCCCTTGATGGACATCTATCAAAAGCATTACACAAAGCATACAAGCTTAGACCACTCCCTTGAAGGATGGCTAAATATAGCATTTGTCAAAATAAGCAATTTCTTGGAAGCTTCTAGCATCAATCAACTTCCCCAACCCTCCTAAGCAATAAGCAAAAGAAGCATTATCAAGCAAAAGCAAAAAAAAAGAATTTTGAAAGCCACAATTGGCTCTCATAAGCAAAATAATATTGAAAGTTGCAATCAGCTCTAATGAGTAGACTTCTCACATCAATCAGTATATACTTTGTATGACATAAACTCGTTTATACTGACTCTTTTAAAACCTATAGGAGAGGCATACTAGTCTCACAATAAGGTTCCATCTTTCATCCATCTCCCCTTTATACACTATAAGTGAGGGATTTTGAGATCACTTGACATTATGTGATCAAGACACCTTTTTTTAACCAATTAAGAAATGCTAATGTGAAGCATTTGAAGGGCTTATGTTCCTTAATCTAATCCAAATTTGGTTTTATTTTAGTCCTTTTCAAATAAGAAGCATCATGTCCTCTTCCTATCCTATCATGACTAGTTGACATATTTGCTAAGACATTTGTCTCTGGATTATATTCTCTTTCTCACATCTAGTGTTATGATTTAACTTACTTTATGTGTTTTACCTTAAGCAATAAATAACTATAATCATAACCACAACATATCAACATGTATCATGAACAAAATCATGCATCATTAGCATATCCATCATCATGTCAAAATCAAGAATCCATGCACAATATAAAAATAAACCATTTCTAACACATGTCTAAATATCAATGAGGAAGCATGTACTCATTCACTTTTAACATGAACATAATTATTACATCCATATCATATGAACATAAAAAAAGATACATCTCATCACATGCCTATCTAGGTGCATCTATATCAGCATCCATATCCATAACCTAAGGATAATCAATGTAACATCATCAATAATCAATATAAACATCACATCATAAACATCAAAGCACATCATAGACCATGATCAATAAACAAGAATCGTATAAATAAATCCTAAGTCTAACATCACAATGTATACACCAAGATACATGTCTCTCTCTCAAAATATAAATCTCACCACATTAGCTTATAAGCCAATATCAAAATGATATATAACAACATCTCAAATATCATAAACATGATCAAATTATGCCCTTAGGGCACCACTATCTCTTGGAACACCACTAAGTCTTGGTGCCTATCTTATTGAAGTACCTACAAAAGTAGCCCATTGACCTAGTGTCATCATGTTGGCACCACTTACCAAACTTGCTCTGTATTTACCCCATCAAGGCTCATCAAGATAACACCTCAATTTTATATCCTCATAGTAGCATAACTCTTCCACTATATCTAGGTAATGCACCATGGAGATGGTACCCAGTGGTCCTATAGGTGCCACAGCTCCTCCTACCTATCTCAATGAGTCTCTTTCCTACGTAACCAAGGCTAGTGAGGTTATATCCTAGTCCCTATCACCTATCAATGTAGCCACCTAACCTTGTAAAGCCGTCAACTAACCCTCTAATACTATAACTTGTGCCTATGTAGTGGTTAGTGTTGCTCCTACCTATGCATCTAGGTAAGCCCCTAAACCTATGCCCATTGACATTTACCAACTAGGTCTACATCTATAGGCTATACACCACCATCATCCCTACCAAAGTTTGTTGCTATGTAAAGAACCTGATACCATGAAAGGTAACCATCTAGAAAACTTGCATCATCTATCATTGGCCATGCTAGAAATTCCTTATGATCCAACAAGGTTTGATCTAACAAGGAGATGAGCTCTACCTCCCCATCCCTCCTACTGAAGATCCACCTATAAATATATAAGGATAAAGTCTACCTCCTGTATTTAGCCCACTTTAAAAACCCAACATATAGCCTCTGAGTAACATCATTGATCACCAATGCATCTAATATACCCTTGAACCAATCTACATCATGAGGTCCTCTTCCTGAACCTAAATTAACAAAGTTATCTTTCCACCACATGAAACCAATAAGGAAATCTATCTGAGCATATCTCTCCCATAGTATCCCCATTGACCTTAGAGCATAGATGTGCTTGTAAGCCCAGTAGTGTAGGACAAGCCTAATACTCATGTCATAACTCATGTGAGCTTTGAAACCCCACAGCTCCTTGTGTATATGAACAAGTAATATAGGTACCCATCTAAACACTATGCATCACAACAACATCTCAACCAACACCCCCAATACTAGATATAAACTTCTTGCTACTTGAATCTGGGTGCATAAATCATGACACAACCATCCTCATCATGGTCATCAATCTTCTCTCACCCCTTTCCCTCTAATAGAGTGTAGAGTAGCTAAAAACCCTAGCATTCCACTTGACATGATCATGGTCATATCCATAATTCAGCTCCAAGCACTCCTCCCACTCAATATGATATATTAGATCACCCTAAAAGGGCAACCAAGTGATCCTATGCATGTCCTCTGGTAAGATAGTCATATCACCAGTGGGTAGTAGGAAGGTGTTCATGGCTAAATCCCATCTCCCGATGAGGACTAAGATCATCACCACATCTCATGGCATGTTTTGGTAATGTTGCATTGCTTCAAGCCTGACCTCCATCATATGTGCTAATCTGTTGGGCTCATCCCATGGTGGACCTCTACAAAGATGAAAGGTACCCAATTTTGCATCTTTATTTGCTCTCACACCTGCACACTTTGTTACCAAATAAACTTAGTTATCTATACTATGATTGCTTATAGGCTTAGCTCCTTAACCAACCCTACCTACCCTTAACCTATTTTACCATTACACTACTAACATTTACATTAAAAACTAAGCTCTTTTACCTTTCCTCATTATCACTTAAAAACATTACCCGAACCCACCTAGTACCTAACCAATTCAAACATCTAACAATCCATACACCCATATTACCCTCATACTTTATAAATATTCAAGCTAACTTTGTGTAAGCATCACCAAAATTACCAGACCACTGATGGTCCAAGTGACTATCAATGGTCAAGTACCCCCTTTTTGCCAATGTTCACTATGCATGACCACTAATAAAAATCCCACACAACCCTACCTACCCAAAATCAAAAATACACACCTAAATCTGACAAATAAGCTAACCTAGACACCTTCTACCCTACCTACACTAACCTACCCCTTCCACTTTCGAAATTTAACTACTAATATAGCCTAAACATAAACCACTTTATATACCTAAGTTAACCCCAAAACCACACCAAGTAAAGTAATGAAAAAACAAACCAATACCGAATTCACATGCATTTATAAACCACAACTAAACTACCAATTTAATGCAACCCATACCTCATTCCTTGACTGTCATCAAGGAGGAATCCAGGGACCTGCTGCCCATCCTCATCCATGTCCATGCTACATCTTATCTCAATCCACTCGATCAATCTGACTCACAAACTCAACCACCCACAACCACCATCCAAGTTTTTACACAAAATGACAAAAGGCATATACTATCACTTTCACAAGTCACCACAAGAAAATGAGTAAGTAATCCAAATGAATTCACTTTTATCCTTCATGATTTTAAGGTTTTACACCGTAACCATCGATAGTCAGGGTGATCACTGATGGTCACTTTTTATCCCCCTAACCATCAATGCTCAAATTGATTACTTTTCAAATTTTACCTCAAACAATCTAATTTTCAACCAAACATTCATCGGGTACCCACCCATAAATACTACCTTCTGCACTCTCGAGAACCACCTCATCACCTTATCATTGTGTATTTTAGCCCAATCTAACACATGTTTTATGATGACTTTTTCCTAGTCCTTTGATTACAACGAAAATAATTACCATGTTGACCACTTTTTGAACTTGTGCTACCTCATGCATATCAGACCCACTGGTGTCTTCTTAGGAGCACTTCTTACCTTGGATGCCCACAACTTCACCTGATCAATTTGTGTTTTCCCTAAGAGCACTTCCTATCTTGGATACCTGAGGAAACACTAACATCATCAAGGAGACTTGCGTTTATGAGTGTTCCTAAACGCCATACCTAAATGCAGTCACACAGTCCACTTATCACTTGTCCTTGTATCATTAACCTTTATTTTTACCAACTATGATAACTTTGTTAATACATGATCTTGGCTATCACACATTTGTCACACTTTTTGTACATGTCTATACTTTAATGCCCAACCTATCACCCACCTTTATGATGTCCACCTTTGTCATCACCTTCACCACTCATCAATCCTACTCTTGATTTTATTTTACCTTATGGACTCCTAGTTCTAGGGAGAACACCTCCCATGCTCAAGGCAACCAAACCTTCAACCTGTAATCCATTTATATTGTGCATCTTGTTGATTTAGGCTACATAACAAAAAGGGGCAAAATATAGACACTAGAAATCCACACACAATGGTTCAAAAATGTCATAATCCCCCTTGACCACCTCAAGACCCCTTTGGGCCCAACTTTGGCCTCTCAACTATAAACCAAACTTAACCCAAGTTAGTCTGATCTATTAACCAAACCCACATTTTTAACCCAATTTGACCTTGACCCTCAACCACCAATGGTCACCTTAACGATCAATGGTCACCCTAACCACTGACGATTAGGTTCCACTACCTAAATCAGCTTAACTAACCCTTCAAATCTAATTTTATTTTTTATAATTCGCTCATCTAATTCATGTGTGATCTCGTGCATGTTCAATTGAAAATTAAACAAATCAGACCCCTTATTAACATCTTGTTGCACTTCTCCTTTTTTGCCTATACGAATAGAGGAATAGGAAGTGAAAAGGGATCAATCCACAACTATCAAAATATTTTTACATCCAAAGCTTCTTTTACAGGTGTTCTTCTAATAATCTAGCAATTCATCCATCATGATAGAGATTTGACTCATTGTTTCCCCTCGATCAATATCCAAATACTATTACTCTGCTAGAATCATGTGAGACTCTACCAACAAGTCAATCACCTCAGCTATTCATCTAACCAACCTCTGGAAAGCTAAGTATTTGCTTTTCATTATTTAATTATTTTTTTATATTTCATAGTCAGCCTAGCCTAAACCCATCTTCTCGAATTACCTTCTGTGATCCCATCAATCTAACTTTTTATCACCTAAAATTGACACACAATAACCATCGATGGTCACCCTGACTACTAATGGTCTATCCAACCAACAATGGTCACCTCAATCACCAACGGTCACCTTAATGGCCGACAGTCACTCGAATCACTGATGGTCACTATGGTAAGAAATAACAACAAGTTATTCTCACCCACCTACCCTCAACTAAATATAACTTTCTTTTTATTTACCTATTCATAGACCCCCAACCTATTATTTGAATCACACTTGACTTATTTAGCATTAGTATTGACTTACTTATTGTTATATTAGTTATTTTAGCCTATTTCCTTTATCAATCATTTCTTGTAATCAATTTAAATACCTTTTTATTATTGATGCAAGTACTTTATCTTCTATTTTATAAACCTTATTACTTAAAATGTGTGGATTGATAGCCATCGAGGAAGCTCTTGCTTCCAATATCTAGCTAGTGATAGGTAATCCACCTAGCTAACTATCTAACCAACCATTTGCTTTAGTATTGTCTTATTTTTAGGTCATCCTCCCAAGTCAAAGAGGAGCTCTCCATAATCACTTGATTCAATGTATGCACAATCAAATAGGTTTTTCAACCATACCCGTATCTAGTTTCTTCTTCTTTCTTTCTTGAAATATAAGATGAAATTACTATGAAACACTCAACAATAGTAGGATGTTCACTTGGATCCATACATACCTTAGGATTGGCCTCAATCAGCACCTTGGTATTCTCTTTGATCTTGATCTCTTCTTTCTCAACATGAGTAGACAATGAGACCTCTTGGTACTCTTCAACTACTGAAGCATTCTCCACCATACTAAATAAATTACTTGGACCTATACCTCATCATGACTCACACTTTTCACTTTTGGGTTCCATGTCTTAACTTGCCTTCTTTCTTAAACTCTAAGAGCTTGATTAAATTTATTCTATCTTGTAAGACTTTACTTGTAGAACCTAGCAATGTGACCTCTTTGTTCAAAATTGTATCACACCATATCTCTTACAAGAAATGTATCTTTCCTTACCTTTTTTGGATAGATATTTGTAGTTTGTCTTATGTCATTATAAATAAAATAACCTCCCATTATTGAAGAGGACTCACCTTGTCTAATCTTATGTGGATAATGGTTTGCAAAGTGTCCCACATCAAGACAATTAAAGCACTTAATTTTGTTCACATATTTTGACTGATGACCACCATCATAGTCCCATGCAAATTCATTTCTAATAGATCTCTTATAGTCTCTAGCCCTATGACCAAATTTATTACATGTATAACAATGACCATTAAATCTTACATACCTCATAGAATTTGGTTGTCTAATTTGACTTGTTTTTATTCTACCATCACCTTCAGTCCTTATCTGATGATTTATCTTCAAATTTTGATTGTCTTGAGTTACAATCTTTTATTTTTCTTCATATCCAAGACTAGTTCTATCACTAACATGCTTTTGAACACTCAGAATATTGTCTAGATAACATGTGCTCTTTTAAAATCTCACATATGTCTTCACCTTACTATCTACCTTTTCTAACTCAAATTTCAAAGATTTATTTTCGACTACATACCTTGCACATTCATCTTCTTTAGCCTTTAGGCTTGTAGACAAGACTTCAAATTGACAACTAAGATGTTTGACCATATCTTCATTCTCTTTGGCATCTTCATCCATTCTTGCCTCAAACACACTGAATTGCTCCTCAAATTCCTTAAGTTTATATTTCATCTTATTATTTATCTTCTTCTCAATCTTTAGTTATTCATAAACATTAATCAATGCAATCTCATAGTCTACCTCATCTTCATCATCATCTAAATCACTCCTAGTAGACCCCTTTTGCTATGAGTAACTTCCTTCCTTAGCCATGAATAGAGCTTCATCTTCAGCAGAAACATTATCCTTATGATCATATTCTGAGTCACTATGTTCACTCTCATCTGATGAGATACACTCCTCTTTGGTGTAAATATTCTTCTTGTTATTAAAAGATCTTTTTTTTTGTTATACTTTCTTAATTTTTTCTTCCTATGTGTCTTCTTGTCTTCATATTTCTTCTCATAATTATGAGGGAACTTCATTTTCTATCTCTCCATAATTGAAACATTTGAAGGGTAGTTTACCCTTATACTTTCCTGAGCTAGTGTTCAATTTCCTAGTAATCAAAATAATTAGTTCATCATCATCAATATCAAATATGTCATCCTATTTGGAATTCTTATCTTGGAACCTATTCTTAGGCTTCATCTTTGTCTTGAATGCAACTTCCTTCTTTGGATGTATAACATCATTCTTCCTTATCTCATAGGTAGGAAGGGTGTCATGCAATTGATCCATCTTTAACTGAGTAAGGTCATAACTTTCTTCTACATCAGAAACCTTTGGATCAAACTTAGGGGATAAAGTCTTTAAAAACTTTTGAACAATATTAGTCTCTTCAACATTTTATCCAAGACCTCTGATGATATTAATAATCTCATCAACTATCTACAAAAATAATGCCATGGTATCTTCTTGGTTCATCTTAAGACTTTCAAATTGCCTTTGTGAGTCTTTAATAGGCTTACCTTTGAATTTCCTTCAAAAATAGTCTTCAATTTATCCCATATTTTGTTGGTAGTTGTGTAATGAATTACTTTGGTGAACTCAGTTTCTATAAGACCATAAGTGATGGCATTCATTGCCTTAGAGTTGTTCTCAAATAGCTTCTTGTCTTCAACACTAGATGGAGTAATAATAAGAGTAGTATAACCATCTAGAATATATTTCCATACATCAAAACCTAGGGACATAATGTAGGTATTCATCCTAGCACTCCAAAATGCATAATTGGATCCATTGAACATTGGTGCTTCCTTAGTAGATAAATTGTATATTTTGACTAGCCATTGTACCTTAAATCTAGATCACCTTCAAGATAAAGCTTTTAACAAAGGACCTCACTCTAATACCAATTGTTATAGGTATAATCACTGAGAGGGGTGTGAATTAGTGAACCCAAATTATCCAAACTTTAATTTTGATCTTTACAACTACTTAACTAGTTACCATAAGCATTCATGAAAGATATATATCATTCAAAGCAATAAGCAAGAGAGGCAATGCAAGATTAATCACTTAGCACATGACATACATGGGAAACCCTCTTGGGGAATAAAAACCCACTGGAACCTAAAATTTGACTACTATATTATATAAAAATATCCAATTTAGACCAGCTACAACTGATCAAGGAACTATAATCTCTATTTGGTGAGACACCAATCCCACAAGGTGCTACCACACTTATCTAGCTGAGCTGCAACAACAACCAGACCTTTTACCAAGTTTTATCTTGAAAATAAGCTATAAACACCTTAGATTTTATTCTACCACAATAAAACTTGTAAAACACTTCCATCTCTGAACTGATGTCAACAACATCCGATGATGGACCTCAGCTTATCTCTCTTCACCTTTGCTTACACTCAATCTACAAGAGTACTAGTCTGTTAATAGTATTATGCCAACATGTCATAAAAATAATCCTTAATATGTTTTTATCTTGAAATCATCCTTATGTCACTCTACCCTTCCTTCACTCCCCAACACACACAAGTTTCTCTCTATTCTCTCCTTAGTCTCTCGCTTACCAGTTTAGAACCCATCATCTTCAGTTTCACTATTTATAGAGAAATCTTGATAACGGTTGGCCATTAGGCATGTCTTACCACTTAAAAAATATATCATATGAAGATAAGGCTCAATATAATCTATATAGGTCAGCCATGGCATCTATGGGTTACCCTTAAGTAGCTACACCTTTTAAACAAGGCATTTGTAGCTCTTATAGGTCTCATGGAGACCTATTCACCCATCTAGCTCACCCTCGAGCAAAACATGAACACAAAAAACACTTCCAATTGAATAGGTACAATCCTTATGTCCCCTAAGACATCCTCAAATGATCATAATCAACATATCTCACATTTGCATATTCTCAAACAACTTAAACACAAACCTTATACACACAGTCACCATAAATGAACATAAAGTTAACTTCTTAAGAATTTTTCATACTCAAGATAGATTGATCATGATTCTAAAATCCACATAGAGTATCTTCATGGACTCTAAAACATGATATAATAGCTAATTCATCATGAGACATTGATACATTATAAAAACGATCTCAAACATCTTTCTCAGATCACTCACAGAACATAATCAAACATATAGTAAACTTTGGAGCATCATAACTATGTCTATATTCACTTTCAGATCTTCAAGTATATATTTCTAGATGTACCTTTAAGTCCTATACCACTTTTATTTTTACTTCATGAGTGAATTCACCTTATATCAAAAGTTATGGTCTAAAAACCAAACACTAGTCTTTCCTTCACAAATTCAAATATTCAAATAGCAATGGTCACAGTTAACTTTCAAACACAATGCTTGAATCTCATGGAATCTTAGCCCAGGATCAATCTCACACTGTTGATCTTGTTTGAGGTTTAATGTATATACCACCAAATCCAAATTTTAAACTTTTTTTACTTTGACCTCATCATGTGCCATCTCAAAATGTTGACTTAATGTGTTATATCAATCTGTATGGATCAATAAGATCAATAACGATCAACACTCACCGTTGATCAAATAGTATGAATTCCTACTAGCCATTAGATATTTATCTTATACTTTTACTTAGATGTTAAAATCCATGCACTTATCCTTATCTCTCTGCCTCCAAACTCCTTGGAATCAAGGTGCACCATTGATCTTACTCAAGCTTTAACACTTGCAAAGATGACTATGGGAACCCTGTTAATATGCATGAGTATCTATTTTTGTACCTCAATAACTTATTCTACACTTACCCATAGGATCTTAAATTTGGATCAAATGATCTCCTTCCATAGGAAAATCAAACCATATAAACCACTCCATCTATAAATCTCATGCATGTGAGATATAATGCCATTAACATGCCTTCTCATAAACTTCTATCATAGAGCCGACATGTCCAAATCTTCTTGAGAGGCCAACTTTTATCATCTATAACTTTTGCCACACTTCAGTGCATGATTTCAAACTTAGAATAAATAATCTCTACTTAAAACTAAACAAACCCTTATGACTAATTTTTATTTACATCTTCACATGTGCAAGATATAACACCTTCAAAATTCTCACTCAGCTCTTTCTACCACACTACAAAATTGGCTAAGTATGGGAAAACATAGTCAATTTGCTTGGGAACCCAAATTTGCATAAGCGTGTCTTTTGATGCATTACATCACATGATTTAAAAATTAGCATAAATAAACTAGGTCCAAGAATGAACAAACCTATATGATCACCTTCTCCTGAATAGTCCACACATGCGAGATATTCCATCATCAAAATGCTTACTTAGATCTTCTTTCCACCGAACCCAAAGTGTCTAGGTGAAAACTGTGATCAACCAGATGAACTCCACTTATGCACACAAGCTCTCCAAGCATAGATAACATATTAGGGACCCATTTCACATGTTCAAACCTCCATACTCATCCTTGATCCTCTCAATCTATGTTAATACTTAAGATCAACCAACCATACATAAAGCATACTAGAATAAGCACATTGCACACTTTGTCATTATCACATAGACTATCAAGGCTCTTCATCCACTCAATAGGACAACTCCATGACACCACCATGACATCAACATGACAACTCTCCAACAAATGAGACTTTCAATAATATCAAGAACTGAGGGAACACTTTGAACATGCTCTTTGTAGACTAAAATGGCACTATTAGATTTCTCTATAACAGGTGAAATGAATAAAATAAAACATTCTAAGACATTTTCAGCCTTTTTATGATTCCAAGAATTGAGAACAAGTTCTTAGACCAAAATAGAAATTTTAGATCCTTGGAACAAAATGAATTGCCAAACACTTAATTTTTTTAAGAATTTTAACAATGCAATTGTCCCCTTTCGGGATTTTTAAGCCCAATGAGAATAATTTAAATCAAAATAGCTAGACTAAAATAGAAATATTGGCTCTTGGAAGAACATAATGAACTAAGACCATTTCAACCTTTTGGAGGTCACCAAGAACTTATGATTTTGAAGCTTAAGATCAAGTTTTTAGGCTAAGTGTGAAAAGAAAAATTTATCATTTTGATTTAGTCTATCCAATGGAATGAAAATTGGGAAGTTTTAGGAATTTCAATTTTTAAGATAACATGACTACCATTACTCAACGTTCCCCTAATCTCGTTAGATATATAACTGTCTTTTCCAATGCATATTTAAATTGATCATCTTCCATAGCATGTGTTATTTTTAAGGTTGAAAACTCTAGATAAATGAGAATTGTTGCATCTATTATGTATAGTTTTTTAAAAGGAGAATTATAATTTCTATTTTAGAAGTTATATGGTTTACCCACAAGTATCAAATAGTTTTTTATGCCAATTCCTTTGAGTTTAGTCTACCAATTTGTAAATGATAATCATGATATTCTTATTACTTGATTTTGCTTGGCCATTGCCCTAATAATAGTTGGAAGAGTTTTCAACTGAGATCCCATATCCATAACATAAACCAATGAGCTCAATTAAATAAAAATTCAAGGCATTATCCATGATAATATTTTATGGAACTCCAAACCTAACTAATATACTTTATTTGATAATATTGCAAGCCATTTAAAAATAAATATACCTTACTAGAACTACTTATACCCACTTTTTGAAATAATCAATTGCTATCAAAACATAAGTATGTCCTGTGTTGGAATGTAGGTTCAAGGTAACTATGAAATCCAAACCCCACTACTAAAAATGTTCTTCAATGACCATGGGATGAAGGACTAATGCTACAATTTTAGGATTTCCAAAAAAGTATTTACAAGCCTCACATTTTGAAACCCATTCATGTGTATCCTTGAACAATTTTGACCAATAGTAGGGATTTTATGGAATTTTAAAAGTTATAACTAAAAATGAGAAGTGTCTGCCATAACCCTAATTGTGGAAAGATTATAACAATCTCTTTTGTTGGTTTTTGTCTACACATCTCAAAAATGTCCCATCAAGAGCCTTCCTGAATAAAAAATGTTATCCCAAATTACATACTTGGTTACCCTCAACTTTAGCATCCTCATTTGTTTAAAGATTAGGTGGGATAGACAATATCCATATGATAAGTATGTAATTTCACAACACCATTCATTGATAGATCAATGAAGACTACTAAATGTAGTTTTTTATATTGTATCCTCATGATTTATTTCTCTCTTTGAATTATCATTGCCATTAATCAGTTCATAAATACATTGTCCTCTTGTCAATTTGCTTGGATTAATATCCAAATCATATTATTTTACTTTGAGAATTCATCTTCCTCTCTTAGAACCATGTTCATGTTAAGTCAGATTATATTTAACAATAGACTCTAGAAACATCATGATCATGTGATAATTTAAGTTATAGAACTTGAAGTGTTTTTTAGCCTTAACTACAACATATGCATGTTTCTTAATAAATAGGTACTTGAGCTCATGATCCTTCAATCCATAACTCATGAAGGAAATTTAATATTCAATACCTTCTTCATTTTTCTATATGAGGATGGCTGACAATGAGTATTTAAAATAGTAGCAATACACAACAAAACCTTTCCAAAAATTTGGGAAAGTTAAGATAGATGTTTTAGAAATGGCATTTTTAATCTTGTTGAAGGATTTATTTCCATTTTTATTTCATTTAAAATCATTATTTTCTCACGTCATATGAACAATATGTATTTTTAGTTCAAAAAAATAAGGAATTAATCTATCTCCTCATAAAGTTTATCTTACCAAAGAATGAATGTATATTAGGTTTGCTAGTAGATAGAGATAATTCTTGAATTTCTTTCACTCTTTCCAGGTCAATCTTGGTACCTTCCTTATAAACTATGTGACCAATTATTTTTCCTTTGGTAACTGTAAGGATGGAACTTTTTGGATTTAAAATTTTTCCATGGACCCAACATCTTTTGAAAACCATTTTCAAATGTTCATATTGATCTTTCCCTTTTCTCTAAAAAGATTGTGAGATCACCAAGATAGATTATTAGGATTTTATTTTTTATGTCACTAAAGTCCAAATAATTTGATCTTTAGAAATTAAATCTAGTATTGTTAAGGTTTAAAAGCATCCTCTTGTATGCAAACATTCCCCAAGGGGTGGTAAACATTGTTTTTTTATTGATTTTCTAAGGCAACTAAAACTTGATTGTACCTAGAAAATATGTCTAACATGGACATCATTTTTAAACCTGTGATAACTTGTAAGATATGATTCATGATTTTCAAAGGATAATTATATTTGATTGAAGCTTAATTAAAATTTCATAAGTTATAAAAAATTCTAACCTCTCCATTCTTATTCCTTACTGGCATGATTTTGACCACCCATGTCAAGTGGTGGATTGGGAAGATGATTCTTGCACCCAACATTTTTTTATCTCTTCATAAATGGTCCTTACAATTTTGGGATTGTATTTTCATAATATATGCATGAAAGGATTGATACATGAATTCAACGGAATATTGCAATGCATAATTTTGGGTTTAAAGGACTTTAGATCCACATAACACCATGAAAATAATGTCCCTAAAATTTTAGATAGTGTTATGAACCTCAATGTTCTTCTTTAAAATAACTCTCCCTGATGTTTACATACCATGATTCTTATTATATACCTATATTTATTTTTTCATAGTCATAGGATCCTTGAGGTTCCTCTTAGATTTATTTAATGTCCATATCATATTTATCAAACAATTCTTCTAAGGAGACCAAACCTTTAAGGATATTGTTTCCATTTAGCCAGATGATCTTTTAATCTGATTGGTAGGCTTCATCATCATACATCCCTTCATTTTGTATGATTTTAATTTATGGTGGGGAAGATTCCCTATATGTGATGAGCTTCGCTCAAAGTACATTTTTTTAAATTTATCTACCTCTATAGGAAAGTGATTATCTATACATCATTATTGAATACCTACCAATGCTTTGAGTTACCTAAAAGACTTGGGTGGTATATTAATTAAATAGTATACCTATCCTTGTTAATCACTAGATAGGTAATAGCAAGGATGTGGATATAACTAGTGAATTTGACTTAGACTTTTCTTATCTCAGAACGATGTCAATAGAAAGGTTTTGAATTCTTAAATGCAATCCAAACCATTTTCCTGTAATTCCTTTTACTTGTTTCACAATCAATTTGGTACCCCATTGGGCTCTGATATTTTGAAATCTTACTTATTTTTCTATTTTTAAACTAAAAGCAGTGATTTTTACTTAGTTGTATTATTAGTGCATTCAAATTGGAGTTTATAAGAAAAAGGAAATAACTCTTTCTAGAGGTAACCTATCACTTAAACCTACCGTTGAATAACTTGCATCATATTCTAAGGTCCACACATCATTTGTATCACTTTCAATGGGCTCAAGAAGTTCTATATATTTTTCATTCATCATCATTTAAGTACCTGGTTTCTTCATATAAAATATCAACTTGATAATCATTTGAAGTTTGTACCAAATGTTTAACTTGTAGTTCTGGCATCAAAGTTTCATTGATTATATTTATAGGAATATTAACATGTGTCTAGACTAGTCAATTTTCACATAGAAGGTCTTTTTAGAAATTCCTAATTAGTAACACTTCATATCTTGAAGGAATGGTGTTCCACCAAAATAGTCATCTTGACTCTTCTCTAATGAAATGTTGCCACATATTCTTGAACATCTTTTATTTGTCCAATTAAAGGAAATTGTTTCACCTCCATATTAAAAAAATGGTCTAAATTTTTGGTACATGTTAGTCTCAAGGCATGCATTTATTTGGTTGCCATCTCATTGTTTGAAGATTGAAAATTAATTATGCATTTGTTTAGTCATAAGCCTCAAATGAAGAGCAAAGCAGAGAATGGTTTAGGTATTTTACTACTTTGAGTAGAAATGACCATGTTATTTTTAAAATTAGAAACAACTAGTTTGACATGAACCCCATGAGGTAATATATTTAAATTATTGAAATGTTCACCACTAATAAATTTGATCAATCTATCAAGTTGCTCAAGGTTTCTCTTAATATATTCAATTTGAGTAAAATGAACCTTGGTTTTATTCATATGATCAATGATATCAAAGAAAGGTGAATAGGAAGGATTTGATTTATCATTCATGGAAACATTTGGAGGAAACAAATAACTTTCCATATTTTCATATTGTTTATCCTTTCTAAGGTTTGGTAAAGGAGTACCTAAATTAAATATTAACTTTGGAGTAACCATGGATTTAGGGGCCTCTTTAGATTTCTACTTATTAGACTCCTTACTCTTATGTTGCTTTCATTTTTTCATTTTGAGATCTAGACAATATATCATATGAGTGACTATTCATATCCTCTACTCTATCATCATACTCCTTGTAATCAAGTTCATATTCAAAATATCCATAGTGGAGTCACCATCAAATTCCTAAATTTTAGGATTATAGGTGCCCAAAATAGCTTCTTTTGGTGGTTCTTCAATCGTGCATAATTGTAACACCCTTACCATTTCTAGGTAATTAAAACCATTATGATAATTAAAGGCATGAAAGATACATGTGAAGTCAGTTTTTGTAGGATAATCTTCAATAGTTATTTGTGGGCATTGTTGTTATATGCAACAAATGGTCCCCTAGGCACATCTTTATATGGGACAACCTAATGATCCCTATGAATTTTTTCCTTTAAGGATAATATTTCATTTGTTAATTTTTTAATCAAAGGGTATGTTGAAGTCTATTATTTACTTTTGAATGAATGTTTTTTTATTTTTCCATCCATTATCATATCATCCTTTATATCTATATCTTGAATTTGTGTTGTATCCAAAGTTTGTGGGTGATTTTTACAGAGGGATAAGCTTACTTTAAGTTATTTTTGATGCTCTAAAATGGGTGTGACAATGAATGGAATATTGTATATCATCTTGTTGAATCTAGCTATGAATTCTCTACTAGGTTTATGAGATTCCTTTTTTATCTGAGCCAATTAAGCCAAGAGTGTGTATTCATCTTTAGTTGGTTTTAATATTTCCTTGAATTTATTTCTCATCTTCTACCAATTTTAGATAGACCCTACTAAAATATGATTAAACCCTCCTAATAACCCTTTTGACCAAGGTTTCCAAAAATTATCTAATTGATACATCTTCATTTTCCACACCCAAAATAGTGCAAATAGAAAATAAAGCCTTTATGTGTTCATAAGGATGTTGTTTACCATCACCAGTAAACTTAGGAATATTTTTCCTTGAAAATTTGTGTAACTCATGAAGTAGAGAACCTAGGGATATTGGCCCAATATGTGGTCCT
The DNA here is from genome assembly GCA_037957365.1 of Torreya grandis. Taxonomy (NCBI): domain Eukaryota; kingdom Viridiplantae; phylum Streptophyta; class Pinopsida; order Cupressales; family Taxaceae; genus Torreya; species Torreya grandis. Next base: position 3,659,786 of record JARHVA010000200.1, on the reverse strand, counting down.
CATGGTAGTGGTATAAGTTCCATGATCTAGAAGTCTATTTACCTTAAAACCAAGACCTTACAAAAATACAATGACTGGTTTAGAGGTCAAACCATCCTTATTACCTGCTCTAGATAAATTTTGAAGTTAGATTGTTCTTATAATTAAAATAATGGGTTAGAGATACCTCTATTCTTACTAGATCTTGTGAATCTCCTTTTGGCTAGGATGATAAAAGAATTTAGCCAAAATTTATAGGATAAGGTTCCTATATATCAAAGATTGAATGATATGGGAACAATTATTGTTACATTGAATGGTAGGTTGAGTGGGTAGCACTAAAATAGTCACATGTGCCCCAAAAGGGGTGTAAAAAACTTTTGGAAAAATATTTGGTACTTTAGAAAATCTCATGGTTTGTAAAAATGAATGAGACAAAAAATCTCTCTTCTATTCGAAGAGGATGTTCACTTTATTAAAAATAGGAAAAATAAAAATAATCCTATTTAAAATATTTACTGATTGAATTGGGTGTTGGGTTTTATTGCTTTTAACCTTTAAAAATAAAATTAAAAAATAAGGAAGATGGAGGGTCATGCATGAATGAGCAAATGTAAATTTCATCCCTTGCATGACAAGAAAGTATTCTAAAAATAATATGCTAATTTGACAATAAAATATATATTTATTGAGAGTTGAGCGATATGCATCAAGATAATAAAAACACCATCAACAAAGAAACTACTAGACACAAAGTTTTGAAATTTTCCTTGTCTTCTTCATTGGAAGCATGAACACAAAGTCTCTTCCTTGTTTCCTTTCAAGTAAACTTAAAATGAGTATTATACAACCCTTGTCTAATATCCATTTATCCTAGTCATATGGTTAGGAAGGAATGGACTGACATTTCGAATTCCATATTTTTATTTTTCACATTGCACTTTTATACCATTTTTACAAAAGAAAATAAATTTTTTAAGAAAAAAATGAAAGTAGAATAAGACAAAAATGTCTTACATAGAGTTTTCCCCTTAAATGGACCTACAGTTGAAGGAGGATCTAATTTTCATTTATTCTAAAGAGATGCTTTATATATTATGAATTAATTGATGGGCCTCGACAATTTAATTTACCTTTAGAATTGCATATTCCTTTGTCGAATTAGCCATTTATCAAATATCAGTGCCATAACATGTGGAGTCTCGAATAGATATTTCCACTACGCATTCATTTAATAAAGAATGAACTTTATTTAGTGTGTTTAGGGAAGATAAATTTAAGGCACCTTATTTTAAAAACTCTTCTTTAATTAACCTATTGATTTGCTCCTCTATATCATTTACCAAATGCGATTTGGAGCCATTGTTAGCCAAAATGGCTACCATGGGCCATTATAATTCAAAACTTATTAGCTATGCCTTGTTTAACTTTGTTGATAGCCTTTTGGGGGGTCTTGTCTTGATGTCATACTTTTCTTGGTAGGTTTCCTATCAAGTTACCTTAGGTTGTTTTAGGGTCTCTTGCAAGGCATAGTCAAAGTGGCAGTCATGTCACCTTTGTTTGATAGCTAGTCTCCATGGTATTGACTTTCTCCAAAGCATTTAGTAAATTTTAAGGTAAATTTGGAAAAATGAAGGTAATAAGGGTTTATAGTCATATGCTTGTTCCTAGTCCTTCTTTGTGCAAACCTCTATTCTGTTAGGAACTTGTCTTACCCTTTCTCTTTACTTTGTTAGTATATTAGTTGATATGGATGCATATGCTTTGTAAGTCATCCAGTGAGCATTTTATTTTATCCCACATTCATGAGAAGTAGTAGTTGCTTAGATTAGACTTAGTATATAAGTAAGTGTTGAGGCCAATGAAGACATCCACAAATTTATTGTAATGAGCTTGCTCAAAGAAGGTTTCCCCCTCGAAGTGCCCTGTAATCAATATAATCCTTTTGATGTTTTTGTTAATTATATAAATCTATTTTTTCATGCATTTTCATTAAATAAATCTATTATTTCATGCATTCTCATTAATTTATTGTAGGAGGATTCTCTCATCTGGTATTTGAGTGATTTTTAGGGCCAATTTTTTTCTCTCAGAAGTGTTTTTCTATTCCACTACATAATTCATTTAAGTATTTTTCTATATCACAATAATCTATTTCAGATCAGGGTAATTACCTATTTACATAACTATGGGAAGTGCTTGGATGTAACCCTTAAAACTCATTGTGACGAGTACCATAGGAACCCCAAAGTAGTTGGCCCATTGAGAGGACTTGCTAGTGAAATGGGCAATGGCCTCATCCTGATTGACTAGTTCCCACTTGTGAGGAAAACCAAGAGCTATTATTTAGGGGTAAATCCATGGCCAAATTTGTTTTGGAAAGAGGTACTCACTTAGACAATATTGGTGTCCATAGATATATCTTTAAAAGCTTAAGCATGCATGGAAACTTGGGCCCATTTTTATCAATTTTAGAATATTACCAGTGGAGTATTAGAAAACTTACCATATCAAATCTTCACATATTATGAACAAAGTATCAACAAACTTGCCATACCAGTTTCAAAATATTTATAGAAAACTCTTAGAGGACTTGTCTCTAGACATTTGATAGAAATCAAAAACTAGAAAATATTCATCCTATCAGTTTCAGAAAACTATCAGTAGAGTATCAAAAGACTATATGTCAGAGAACTTGTAGCTAGATTTTGATAGAAACTAGAAACCAAAAACTAAAAATTGTAGCCAGAGTTTTTTTGCTATATCTCTCAATCTGTAGCCCAATTGATCCTCAATATTTATCTAGACACCTAAAATTCCATTATCCATGTTTTCTTCCTTGAGGTCCCATATCCCTCCTAATTCTCGTAAATCTCAATTTTCCATTTTTTGGATTTTGTCATAACTTCTTTTGTTTTTGTCCGTTCACCTCAAAAAATTCCATAGTGTTCATCTCCCTTTTCTTCTCCTTTATTTTAGATTAAGGTAAAGGCAGGTTTTGAAGGGGCCCCGAAACCCTTTACAGATCAAAAAAATAAAGCAATAGCAACCCACTGAAAAATAGTAAAAAAACCAAGTTTTACTTGGACCTGAAACCACCAATATAAACCAGACAAAGCTCCCCAAGTTTTACAAGGACCTAAAACCTAAACAATAAAACCAGGTACTATGACCTGAAGCAAGAACCCAAGTTTTACAAGGACTTGTAACCTTAAAGAACCCACGCAATAAAAGATCTACACATTTCAGAGCCACGTTAACACGAGGAAGGGTTTTTGGGAGCCACCTTAACGTCTGCCTTCTGATCCCATCCCCAACCAAACAAATAACGCAACAAAACCCAGAACCAGCTCTGCCATCACCCCAAACATCCATCTGGTCATCAACCCATTCTCCCCCTCTACAAAACACAGAGGCAACACCGCCTTGGCAATCAGAATTTTGTCAAATGACGTCTTGAAGCACTTCAACATGATCTACAACCCCACAGACAAAAAGCAATGGCAAAAAACTAGATTTGGCAACCACCCCCAAAAAACTCATCTTCAATCATGCCCCTAGGGTTACAACAGAAACAGAGCCCCACCTGATCCGCTTTGACACAACACCAACCGCCATAGGGATCTGTTCAAGGCCCTCCCCATAGCCAAACCCCCACCAAACCCGCAGGTCAAGTAAACAAAGGCCAACACCATGCCACGCACTGGTATTGATAGTTAAAATAGGGAAAAAAAGATTCCCCCAGCATGCAACAATAGAGCCCCATTGCCGCTCCGCGTCGCACCCAGCACCATGGTACCCATTGCCTCCCAGACCAGGTCTCCAAAAACCATGGCCGCGGAGGTAAGGGTTTTTGCGCGGCTATTTCCACAGCTGCGCTCCCTCCGTGGCCGTTTAAATAAAAATTAGGTCTACTATAGTTTCTCTTTTCTTCTCCTTTGTTCCTCTTTGATAAATCTCTAGTTTTTTTATTTTCACTTCTAAAATTGTCCTCACCTTCATCAATCATACTCCCACTATGAAAAAAATAAGTAAAATCACCTTTACCCCATCTGATTTTGCCCAAATTAAAAAAAAATCTTACTAAACGTGTCTCAGCTCTAGTTTTCCTACCCATTTCAAAAAAAAAATCTTTTATTTTGGGCATGGTAGTAACCTGAATAGGAGAAAAAGACATGAAGGATGAAATTTCCACCTGCAAGACCCAAATCAAATATCTTGATGAAAAAATTCTTATCCTCAATCTTCAGCATATCTCCTTGAATAACAGATGACATCCAAAGTCCTCTTCAGACACCATATTTTCTTCTATTAATTTTTGTGGGATAGAGCTTGATTTTCCTTGATTCATTGGCTTAGATTTGACTAGATAGATCTATCAAGAAGAGCAATATTTTATTTTGCATAATAATTTTGATGCCAACAAAGTCCTACTTGCATCCTTTCACTTGGAACATGAAGCCCTTCAATGGTATCATTTGTATATTAATGCTCATGATGATCCAATATGGACCAATTTTTTCATACTCATTTTGAAATAGTTTAGCCCTAGTGCTTTTGATGACTTCAGTTCAACACTCACTAAACTTCACCAAATAAGAACCATGAGAGAATATCAAATAGAATTTAAAAAATTGGCCAATCACACAAAGGGATTGTCTAATGAATTCTTTAGGAGTTATTTTTTTAATATATCGAAGGATGTAATTCAATCTAAGGTCAATATGTTCTAGCCTAACACAATGATGGAATCCCTAGGGTTGGATAAGTTGGTAGAGGACAAGATCAAAGTTTAGTAGTGATTCAAATCCAATTTTTCTCCATTTAGAAATACAAATACATAATGATCACACACAATGTCAGCCCTAGAAGCACTCCTATCAAGCATTTGAATGAAGTAGAGATGTGAGCATGTAGAAAAAAGGGACTATGTTATAATTGTGATGACAAATTCAGTCAAGGATATTGATGTATCAAGTAAAATCTCTACCTAATGGATGTGGAGTCTCTACCTGAAACTAAAGTTTGGGAAGATGCTCAGGATACAACAAATGATCTGAAAGAAGCTCAGTCAATTATGGAACCTGCTTCTTAGGAAGACCAACTAGAGATATCTCTTCATGCCTTAGTAAGAGTCACCACCACACAAACCATATAGATTAAGGGTTACTTCAAGAATATCCCTCTCACAATACACATTGATTCTGATAGCACTCATAACTTCATTGACACTTAGATTGCCAAACATGCTAATTGTTTTTTCCATCGTTGCTCCAACTATGAAGTCATGATTGTTAATGGGGGAACATTACATTACAAAGAGAAGTGTCACAATGTGCATATATTTATTAGAGATTATAACTTTCACTTTGACATGTTTGCCTTGCCCTTAGGTAAATGTGATGTTATTTTGGGAGCCTAATGGTTACACACACTTAGACCCATCTTATGGGATTTTGTTGAACTTTGGATGCACTTTTTAGACAATGGGAAAAAACACACATTGAAAGGCTTACACCCAAGGTCTCTTAGCATCATAAGTTCACATCACATGGTAAAGCTTCATAATAAGAATTCACATGATATCACTACCCAGCTCCATTCCATTCAAATGCAACCATTAATGATCTCTACTACTCCTAATCTATAAACTATTATTCATAGGTATGCACGTGTCTTTTCCAAACCAATGGGATTACCATCTTCACGAATATAGGACCATTGTATTCAGCTCCTTCTTGGAAGCATTCCTCCCAACATCATGGGATTACTTTTTTTTTATTCAGGTTTGTTGAAACCCATAAGAAAGTAATAACTTCCTATGAAAGATTTATATGCTTTCACTGTCATTGTAAAAAATACCAAAATAATATTTTATAGTCTTGTGTGAAATATAATGTTTGAAATGTAATTTCTGGTTTATCATTCCTCCTTTCCTAGAGCCATCAGTGGTATCAAAGCCATGATAATAAATTTGTGAAGGAGGATATAAGAAATTTTAAACGTTAAGTTGTAGCCCTAGAAAAACTAAAGAGGATTAAAAAAAAATTAGAGCCATTTTGAAAGAAGAGAAGACCAACTTTTATTTTTGAAGACCATAGTATTATTTGTAAGGTGCTACTAGATTGATGCTCAAATAAGTCTTTCACAAATTTCTTCCATCGTCTTGTCCACATCATCAATGTTTGTTGATTTTTGCATTCATTTCATGATAATAGTTGCATTTCTCAATGTATCCACCATATCTATTGTAGATTTTTCACCTTCCTACTGAAAGTCCAAACCATTCACTCACCATCACTATCCTCATACCCCATATGTTGGTCCCACCTATTTTTGTACCTATTGGATCTCCACCTTGAATCATAAAATCTTTAATGTTTCAATGAAATAATGTACTATCATAATAGCCATTGGCACATAGTAATAAAACATTCTTGACAACCTTTGGCACCTCATCACAAAATATTTCACGTTTGATCTCTCTTATTAGTATAAGTTCTTGGCAAATTATCGACAGCCTTGTGTGAAACATTACAAACAATGATTGATTTCCAGGGTGAAGGAAAAGAAACATCACACATTCATACCTAAATAGATTTTTATAGACACATTGTTGTATAAGTATAGTGCCCACCGTATGGCTTGACCATATGATAAATAGTATGGTGCCCACTAGGAAGTATGGCCCAAAAGTGCATAAGCATTATTTAAGTTGTTATGAATTTATGCCTTTTAGTTTTTTATAGGTCCCTCTATGATAGTGAATCCCAATAACTTATATTTACATGCATATTTTATTTTCCAAACTAGTCAAAAGAAAATTCAAATAGCAAATCTTTCATTGATATTTTAAAATTGCTTGTAGAGCACTTAGTAGAAGGTGATTTGTGAAGTCTTTGGGAACATGGTGGTTCAATGTTCAACTCTTTCTTTTGGTTGAACTTAATTTTTCAAAAGAAAAGGAATTTATTTTAAATATGTTTTTAAAGTTACAAATATAAAGGAGATATAAGGGTTTAAGTGGCTAGTTATACCTGTGGTTGTATGACCAGGCGATCTTCATGGTTTTTGACATTTTAGACACATTAAAATGGTTAAATTTATATTTTATAGTCTTGTTATGTGATTTTTATTCCAATTTTATTGAACATAATGTTATGTAGGTGCATTATCGAAAGAATCTGACACCCTATCTTTGCAAAATTTGTCTAAATGTATTATATACACCAAACTAAGATTGTAACGACATGTACCACCACTTGTGTTTTCGATGACGATGGTGTTACATTTCAATGTTTACAGGTCCTTGAGGATCTAACAAGCTAAATAAATCAAACTAGAGGTTGTAGGATCCATGGAGGTTGGAGGATAGTTTCCATTCTCTTGTTCGTTATTCACTCAGAGTATGGGTTCACTATTGGGATAGAAATTTTTTGTTTGTGTACTTTGCTTTTAGTTTTGATTTTATTTTAGTACATTCATATGATTATTAAGGAGTAGAAAAATTAGTTTCAATTTTTTTTATGCTGCATAGCTTCTCACCTCTCATCTGATAGGGGGAAGATATTGTATAGTGGCCTTTGATCAGTCATCGATGGTTATACGAGTCAACATTAGATATGTTATCATTTTGAGTGTTGAGAAAAGGTATGCATGTTATATTGGAGAATTTTGGGCATATGAGATATGTGCCATATAGATTATTATAGAATCACTTAGATAGGTTCTTGTGTGGGACCTTATTTGGGTTGATGTATTTGGATAGGCTTTGATTAAATTCTACCACAATATGGTACGATGATCATAGGGGATGAACAGGTCTTGATCATGTTCATCAACCTTTTATGCCACAACTCATAGGGTAGGTTTCTATATGAAGTGGCATCATTTTTTATTAGTACTATGATGTACAATGTGATAGCTTGCAGATGTAGTAGATATTTATTGATGACTTCATAGTCATAGCTCCAGATATTCATCATTTATACCCCTTTACATCAAGGGGAGTTTGTTGGGTTTATGATCCAAATTTGCTTAGTTTACTTAATTTATTTATTATCTTATATTAATTAATTTTTTATTATTTAGGTTAGTTGAAACCCTTAATATAGTTATAACTTCCCATGAAATATTTATATGCTTTCACTGTCATTGTAAAAAACTCCAAAAATAATATTTTATAGTCTTGTGTGAAATACAATGTTTGTAATGTAATTTCTAGTTTATCATTCCTCCTTTCTTGGAGCCAAAAAGGTAGCCTTATTAGTTAAAAGTATTATTCCAGTACACTAGAGGCAAAACACACTAAATTTTTTGGCTAATTCCATGATTTAATGATATAGCTCAACCCAACACCTTCCACTAGACCTTCACAGTACGCTTAATAATGGTTTTAATATCAAATGCCATTCAAGATAAAAATTAATCTCAACATATATTTGTTCTAAGCTAATATTTATGCCAAAGCATTGGATCCCTAGATTTGAAAACTTAAGGTGCAATTCTTAGTCAATCACTTTAATGATGTTGAGAATATCACCTTCACAGTGTTGAAGATGTTAATTTTGGTTATTCACTAGTGGATACATTCAACACACAACATAATCAAGGGTGCATTCCAATTGAATCTTGGAATAATTTTTTTGACACGTTAAAGGAGGAATACTACCCTTTCCATCACTTTGAAGATGAATAAATCAAGTTCCAACAAATTTGTTAATGCAAGGATCAATCAATGGAATACTACACCAACACATTCCATGACTATGTGTACACCTATGAGAGAAATTGAGTGAACAACATAAGGTGATGAAGTAAATCAATAGAATCTCACATTTTATCTATTTGAGGATGGAATTCTTGACTTTTAACACTCTAGGTAAAACTTATCACAATGCCACCAAGATCGAAGCCAATATGAAGATGAAATAACGTCTCACCTCTTCATCCAATACTGTATATAAGGGAAAATCCTCAAAAAATTATTAATTATAACCTTTTACGTAGAATTAAATTACATATCACAAATGAGAATAGCTAAATAAAATTGCACAAACCTCAAAAACTCTTGCACCTTCTACCTCAAATAAAGGTAGGAATAATTCTAGTGATAAGTGCTGCCATCACCATACCTAACACCTAAGGTGACTTTGAATGTCATGCACATCAATCCTTGCTCACACACTCTGCATCATAACCTCCACCAATGGACAACACTAATCTAGATTCCTCTTGTCTAAGGTGTTAGAAGAATAAACACTAAGAAGCAGGGTGAATCAATGAGCTCTTAAAACTTTCTTTTAATATTTTAGTTCATTAGTCAAGCATCAATACAAAATCCACAGAGAAATAAAACCACATCGAAGAACATAAAGGCATAACACATGATATAGGTGGGAAACCCTTAAAGGGAAAAAAACCCATAGTGATCACTGCATAGACTACATGTCCTAAATTAGATATTCAATGAGTCAACAAAATTGCTTATCACCAACTCATCTTGAGGCACCAACCCCAAATAGTCAAGCACCAACTTTATAAAAGGATTCAACAAGCATTGACTTGCCAAGAGGCACCAACTCCTTTATTTGTAGATACCAATCTATAGAAGGATTCAACCCCCTTTTCTAAGTACCAACTTAGTTGCTTCGAATCATCCACCTTTCTCAGTTGATTCTTTAAACAAATGATTGTACAATTTTTGCTCTCTACTTATCGATCTCAGATTTAATCTATTTGTTTTGCTTATCAATAAAATAGACATATTAGGCTCTCTTTCTCTCTACTCTTTATTTTCAAAGACTTTGTCCTCTCTGCCTCCTCTCCTCATCTATTTTAGTTGATTATGTATACTCTAGATTCCATATTCCTATTAATCATTCAATGTTTTCATACTCACACTTCTCTATCCATCCATTCCTTAGTAGACCTTTGCTCTGATCCTTAGTGAATATATTTCTCCTTTATTTATACTTTGAAAAGATAATTTGATCTTGTTTGTATACAAGATGTTGATCAACAATTTATTAAATTTAGCCAAACACAACTCCATGGTTGGCTATAAAATAATTTATTCTCTTTTGAAAACATAATTCATGTTAGTTTATATAAAGTTCACTCACATAGGTTAGATTGAGTGAAACAAAGCTAGGATAGACCAAGCAATCATTAGAATACATTTAGTGTCAGCCTGATGAAGTATGTAGTAGTCTTGATGTAATTCATAACAAATCTTGTGCAATTTATATCACCCTTGATGTAGTCCATATTAAACCTAATGCAATATATAGCAAACTTGATGTAGTTCATAGCAAACCTAACTTAGTTTGTAGTAAACCTGATGCAATCCGTAGCTACTCACCCAATAGCTCCAGACACAATTTTATTCTCCATAATTCTTAAAACACCTTTTTTGACAAACAACATCTTATTCAATGGTATTTAGTCTAAATTAATTTTGCATTTTATTTTCATGTCTCCATATGATGTAAAATATAGATAAAAAGTCTCTTGGCCTATTGTCTACTTCACCAAAAACAAATTTCATGGCAAGCTACAGACTCAGTTAGTAGCTATCGACTCTAAATAAATTGCAAACTCTTATCAGTAAAAATTCCTTAACATCAATGACCATATTCTTTACTTATTAGAAAACCCTTTGATATCAATGATAACATATCAACAAACTCCCCCTTTGTCATTGATAAAAAATATTTACAAGCTAATGACTTGAGCAGATTTTATCATTCAATGAGCATACCTTTACACCAGAACTTGAATTTGTTTTACTCTTTTCCCTATCATTTATTCACCAAAAATAACTAGATATAAAATACATAACTTGATTTTTTTCTCCCTTATATATCTATCTCTACTACTACAATATTTCAACCTAAAAATAGTTAGCTTGTTAATTCTCCCCCTTTGAAATCTATGGCAAAGGATTGAACAACCTAAAATCTATTTGATCAAAATAAAATGATGCTTCTCCAAATATGATAATATTCATCTTCATTTCCTTGATGAGAAATCCATAAACTTTTCCTTAGAAAAATTTCCTCTTGATCCTTGGAGATAAAATATAACCAAAGGTTAGTTCCCCCTTAGTCCATACCTTTCTTAGCGACTGATAGAAGAAGGAATTAGTCCCAATTCCTACCTTAATAAATTAAATGTTTCCCTTGGAAGAGGTTTTGTAAAAATGTCTACAACTTGTTCTTCTATGGTCACATACTCTAGTTTGATAATCTGATCAGCTACTTGATCCCTTAGAAAATGATACTTGATCAGAATATGCTTAGTCCTATAATGCATGACTAGAATTCTTAGTCACAAAATATGGAAATTTGATTATCATTTTTAATCTTAAAGTCACTCAAGGTTTGTTTCATCCATAAAACCTATGTGCAACATGATGTTGTTGTTATGTACTCAGCTTCAGTTATGCACAAGGAAACTAGTGGTTATTTCTTACTCAACCAAGACACAAGACTCTTTCTAAGAAAGAATGCACTACCACTTGTGCTCTTCTTGTCATCAATTCCATATTCCCAATCTACATCAATATATGATGTTAAAGTGAAATATTTACCTTTTGAGTACCACAAACCAAAGTCCATAGTACCTTTGAGATATATGAATATCCTATTGACTACTTATAAGTGTGTCTATTTTGGTTTTGCCTAAAATCTATCCATTATACCTACTACCTACATGATATTAGGTCTTGATGTAGTAGTATACAATAGACTTCCAATCATAGATCTATACAAGGTCTAATTGACTTCTGATGACTTATCTTCTTGACTCAACTTTTAACTTGTTGTCATTGGAGTATTTATTGATTTATAGTCTTCCATGTCAAACTTATTCAACATTTCCTTAATGTACTTAGCTTAAGAGATGAATATTCCCTTATCTGACTGAACTACTTGCAGTCCAAGAAAAATGATAATTCCCCTAACATAGACATCTCAAATTCTTAATACATTACTTTTACAAAATCCTTAGACATCTTGTCATAGTCACTACCAAAGATAATATCATCAATATACATAATATAATTAATTGATGCTCACCTTATATTTTGATACAAAGGTTTTTATCAGCAACACCTCTCTTGAAACCCTAATCAAGCAAGTATCTATCAAGTCTTACATACCATGATCCAGGGGATTATTTTAGACCATATAAAGCTTTCTTTAGTCTACATACATATTCTTTTTTTCCTAACAAACAAAAACCTTAAGGTTTCTCTCTATACACTTATTTTTCTAAATTTTCATTGAGAAATGCATACTTTACATTCAACTGATATATCTCAAAATTCTTGAAACTAACATATGCCAAAAATAGTCTTATGGCTTCTAGTCTTGTCATAGGTGCAAAATTTTCTTCAAATTTAACATCTTCTACTTGAGCATAGCCTTTACATACTATCTTTGCTTTATTTCTTATGACCTGAACATCTTCATTCAATTTATTCCTAAACACCCATTTGTTTCCAATAACATTCTTGTCCTTAGGTCTAGGAATAAGTTCCCAAGTCTCATTTTTCTCAATATGATTGAGCTCTTCCTCTATAGAATTCACCAATGCTTATCACTTCTATATTATGAAAAAAAATTGGTTATATCTTTGAAAATAGATATAAGTTTACATTTTGTTATGTATTCTTAAACCTTATTCTAGTTTGCACTCCAGCATCAATATCACTAATGATTTGTCTTTTTGCATGATTTTTTTGATTGAATTAAGAAGGTGCCCTTGTATCTTCCCATTATTCTTCTTCTTGACTTTCTTCTAATTTTTTTTCTTCTTCTTTGAGGTCAAGCTCCTCTGCATGAAGTCTTTGTTGTGTGCTAATTTTCTTAGATTTGGTTTCATCCACTCTCACATGTGTACTCTCCACAATATTTTCTAGTCTCTTGTTGTAGCATCTATATGTAGAAATAATTGAAGAACATCCAAAGAATATGCCTTCATCAACCCTTGAATCAAATTTTACTAGATCTTCTTCATCTCTCTTGATGAAACATATGATTGCAAACACTCTAAAGTGTTACACTAAAGTCGGTCTACCTTTCCATAGTTCATAGGGGGTATTATTATTATTTATTCTAATTTTAGCTTTATTTATAATGTGTACTACTATATTTATAGCCTCTCTCAAAAATTTATCAAATAATTTGGACTCATTTAACATTTTTCTAGCCATTTTCTAAATAGTCTTGTTCTTCTTTTTAACCACACCATTCTACTGTGATGTCCTTGCAACCAAAAATAATCTCATGATTCCATGTTCCTTAAAAAAGTCATCGAACTCATTTGACAAAAATTTTCCTCCTCTATTAGATCTTAGACACTTGATTTTTAAGTCCATCTCATTCTCAACTATAACCTTGAATGTCTTGAACTTATCTAGAGCCTCAGATTTTTCCTTCAAAAAAGCAACCCAAGTCATTCTAGTGTAATCATCAATAAGAAGCATGAAGTAACTTTCACCTTGAATACTTTGAGTTATAGTTGGACCACATATATCTATATGAATCAAATCTAAAGGTTTTATAGTTGAATATTTTATTGTCTTGAACCTTCTTCTTGTTTATTTTCCATGTTGGCATGCCTTACATAGGTGCAGTGATCTTAGGCATGTTCTTAATTGATTTATTAGTACTTATCTTTACTAAATTGTCAAAGTTTAGATCTCTTATTATTTTGTGCCAAAGATAGATCTCATCTACTTGACTCATAAAACACTTATCCTTCTTGATCTCATTCAAAACATATAAATTATTTACAGTCATGTCAGCATCTACTACTAATCTTCCTAAACTTGTTTTTTTATTTCACATCCTTTAGTATGAAAATTTAGAGTATATCATTGATTGCACATGTGATTAACACTAATCAAATTATGCTTCAGTCCTTTTACATATAACACATTCCCAATTTTAATTTTCCCATTATCAAGACTTAGTATTCCTTTGACAACAATATTAGTTATTGTATTATCCCCAAACTTGATTGTATCTTTACTAGTTTTCTTCAAAGATATAAATTTATTATTGTCACCTATAATATGGCTTGAACAACCAGTGTCAATATACCATTTCAAACTCTCATCTTGAATGTGAAAATTAAATTTTGCTAACATGGATTCTTCTTCCTTTGAACCATAATTTTCTTGCTTATTTTTTAGTATTTTTAAAGGTTCTGACTTTTTATCAATTTGAACATACACCTTTATGTTTTGACTAGGGGGTTTTGCATAACCTAATTTATAGAATCTTTTAAAATTTCCAATTATGTTATATTTATAGCAAATCACACTATTTATATTAATATATGACCCTTGGACAAATGAATTTTAGAATACTTTTGGAAATCCATGACTATTCATATTAGTTCTCCATGCATGATTGTCTCTAGAATTTGATCTATAATATATATCTCTATATCCAAATTGATTACAAGAAAAATAGTAGTCATAGAAGGAATTTATGTACCTTATTACATTTGGTTTCCTGATAGGAAATGATCTTTAAAGATTTTTGAAAGGCATATTGACACTTTTGTTATCTCTGAGAGGAGTGATAATCTTCTTGACCTGTCTTGACCTCTGAATGTCATTACAATCTCATATTTCTTGAGAGCATCAGCATATGTATTTGGATTAATAATATTATGATCTTTCTTACTAATATTCTAGTCATCCATGTATCCAAGGCATATTTTGATGAGTGGTGACCTTTGACTTTTCAATATGTCATCAAGAATTCCATTATTCTTTTCAAACTTTTGACATTTTTTAAATTTAATTGTGAACTATTACAAATTTGAATTCAATGAACATATCTCAGATTTGTACTTATTTCACTCTCCTTCCTTAGACTTCATACTTTCATTTGCTTCTTCTAACTGAGTTTGCTTATTTTTTATGACCTTCTCAGCTTCCTTGGCACTCTTAGTTATCTTAGTTTCCAAGATACATATCTATTCTTCATGACTTTTGATTAGAGCCTTCAAGTTTTGGTTTTTTTTTTTTTGACTCTTCAATTCATTCAAAACATTGATAATTTTTGTCTTAATATCAACCTCAACTTCTTATTCATTCACTTATTCATCATTCATGAAGACTTATCCTTTTGAACTATTTCCATTTTCAATTTCAATGGCCATGAACAAAGCTTCATCACTTTTATGGTTTGCAATGCATTCATCACTATATGAGATATCTTTATCATTGACTTTAGAATAGCTATTGTCTTATTTAGAATATAGACTTTTTTTTTATATAATAACTTTTTCTTATAGTCATCTTGCTTCTTGATCTTGTCATACTTGTCAGATTTCTTATTCTCTTTGCCATGTTCTTCATCATGATCATGGTTTTATTTTTTAGGACACTTGTTAGCAAAATGACTAATCCTACCACAATTGAAACATTTGAATGGTATCTTGCCTTTGTACCTACCTGGACCTTTTCTCAATTTCCTCAAAAATAAGGCTTTAGCTTTATCTTCATCAACGTCACTGTCACTGTCAACTTCAAACTTTTTGATTTGTTTTTTCTTTACAATCTTGAAGGCTACTTCCCTTTTGGAAGATCTTCCATCATCAGTCCTCATCTCATAGGAAATAATTATTCCATGAATCTCATCCATTTGTAACTTGTCTATGTCTTTTACTTCTTCAACTACTGACACCTTTGAGTCAAATCTTAGGTTCAAGGATCTTAGAACCTTTTGAATAATAGTTAACTCATTAAAATTTTCTCCAAGACCTCTAATTATATTGACTAATTCATCAACTCTAAGAAAATATGTTACAATATTCTTTTTTTCCGTCATCTTTAGACATTCAAACTGTCTTTTATAGGTCTGAAGCTTTACCAAATTTACCTTGGTGTCACCTTCATAGATGAGCTATAACTTGTACGAAATTGCCTTAGCTAACTCACATTGCATCACCTTGATAAAATTAGATTCTGCCAATCCACACAATGTGCCATTCATAGCTTTTGAATTGTTCTCACTTGCTTTCTTTATTGCAACGTCAATTAGAGGAGTTTGAGGGATAGTATACCCATCTACAACTAGCTGCCAAATGTCAAACTTGAGAGCCATCAAATAGGTCTTAATCCTAATGTTATAAAAGGCATAATTAGTTCTAGTGAACAAAGGGGCCTTGTTTGTTGAAAACCCTTCTTGTACTTGATGACTAGACATATTGCTTCTTAGGGTCTACCTTCCATTGTCAAGCCTGACCTTGAAGGACCTATTCTAATACAAATTTTTGGAAGCATAACCACTAAGGGGGGTATAAATCAATGAGCTCTTAAAATTTTCTTTTAATCTTTTAGTTCATTAGTCAATCATCGATACATAATCCATATAGCAATCAAACCACAACAAAGAACATAAAGACATAACACATGATATAGGTGGTAAACCCTTAAAGGGAAGAAAACCCATATGGACTACATGTCTTAAATTAGATATAAAATGAGTCAATAATATTACTTAGCACCAACTCATCTTGAGGCATAAACCCCAAATATTTAATCACCAACTTGACAAAAGGATTCATCAAGCACTGACTTGCCAAGAAGTACCAACTCCTTGATTTGTAGATACCAATCTACAGGAGGATTCAACCTCCTTTGCCAAGCACCAAATCAGATGCTTTAAATCATCCACCTTTCTTAGTTACTTATGACAACAAATAATGGTACAATTTTTCTATCTACATATCGATCTCAGATTTATTCTATTATTTTTCTACTTATTAATCAAATAGACATATTAGGCTCTCTTTCTCTCTAATCTTTATTTTCAAAGACTCTATCCTCTCTGCCTCCTATCCTCATCTCTTTTAGCTGATTTTTAATACTCAAGAGTTTATCTTCCTATGAATCATTTGATTTTTTCATACTCACACATCTCTATCCATCGATTCATTGGTAGACCTCTGCTTTTCTCCTTAGCAAATATATTTCTCCTTTTTTCATACTTTGAAAAGACAATTTGATCTTGCTTATATACAAGATGTTGATCAACAACTTCTTAAATTCATCCAAACAAAACTCCATGGTCAGCTATAAAATGATTTATTCTATTTTAAAAACATAATTCACATTATATTATATAAAAAATCACTCATATAGGTCAATGTGAGTGAAGTGAAGTTGGTATAGACCAAGAAATCATTAGAATACATTTAGTATCAAACTGATAAAGCTTGTAGTAGGCTTGATGCATTTATTATTAGATCTGATGTAATCTATAGCACCCTTGATGTAATCCATAGAAAACCTTATGCAATCCATTACAAACCTGATGTAATCTATAGTAAACATGATGCAGTCCATAGTAAACTTGATGCAGTCTATAACTGCTTGCCCAATAGCTCTGGACATGATTTTATTCTCCATAATCCTTAGAACACATTTCTTCACACATAACAAATTATATAATGGTATTTGGTCTAAATTAATTTTTCAATTTATTTTTGTGTCTTCATATGATATAAAATATAGATAAAAAGTCTCTTGGCTAATTATCTACTTCACTAAAAATAACTTTCATGGCAATCTACAGACTTAGTTAGTAGCTACCAACTCTATAAAAACTATAGACTCTTATCAGTAGAAATTCATTGACATCAATGACCATATTCTTTACTAAACAACAAACCCTTTGACATTAATGACAACATCTCAACATAAGGCAAGAGAGTCCCTTCCACACTAATTTCTAGGTGAAATGTTAACATCTTCATAACATTATTGACAATGGTAGTTAAAACTATATAATTGCATAATCCACAACATAGCACCTTGGACTTGCCATTGTTATGCATCTTAAGCCATATTTATTGGGGTGGCTTCAATAGGGGAAGGATATATAGTTCCAATAATAATTCACTTTCAAGTGCAAAATCAAGCCTATGGAGGACAACATCACTTGTGACATTACACCTTTAGAATTTTGTGACATCATGTTGGGAGGATTGTATTTGTATGAAAATGAAGCTACATATCAATCCAAGCCACAACATTAGACTATTGATGCATAATATTGGTTATACAACTCATTTTAGTTAGCACCCATAACCAAAGTCACCTTGGTACCTATAAAGCAATGCCACAAACTTGTCTTGCATGTGTATTAGTTTGTGTTTCTCATGGTCCATCCTAACACACACATGTAAAAGATAAAGGAAGCTATGATAACATGCACCACATGATCAATGTCATAGAAACAACAACATGAAAAGTTAATAGATTAGCATAGCAAAGTCTCGATAGATCCCAAATTCCTCCCAACACACTATGTAGTAAATCATCAAATTGATTTGGTTCTTGGCTCCCCTCTTCTAAATAGCCCAATGTATCAAAAATCAGTTTGATAAAATTATTAAGTCCAATGTTAAATACAAAATCTCCTCAATCAATGAAATATCAGGCCTATCTCTTCTAGTTTTGAGAATTTGATAGTGCTCACACCTAAGAAGGATGGGTCTTGGAATCTTTTCATAGACTATCATGTATTCAACAAAATAATGGTGAATAATTGCTACCCATTATCACACATTAAAAACATCTTGGATTAGCTCCAATTTATACAATGCTTCACTAATATTGACTTGAATTCAAGTTACCATCAATTACCATTCAATCCTAAAGACATCTAGAAGACAAAATTAAATACATAGGAAGGAATTTGAGAATGGTTGTTCATGCCTTTCAGCCTAACCAATACCCAACCACTTTCATGTTCTTATGGATGATCTATTTAAGCCATTTATAAACTCCATCATCATCTACTTAGATGACATTCTTATCTTCATCAAGACTTGGTAGGAGCACATATAATGTGTCACATGCATTTTAGACATCTTATTTCAACACAAGTTGTAAGCTAACTTAGCAAAGTGTACATTTGGTGTTACACAAATTTAATACCTCAATTCAAGTAAATCTAGAGAATATCAAAGTGATATAGGATTGGCCTAATCCACATAATATCATAGAATTGAGGAGTTTTCTTGGGATCGATAACTTCTACAATAGATTCATCCTTGGTTTCTCACAAATCTCTTGGTCACTCAGCTAGATAATTTATGCAAAATCTAAGTTTGATTAGACTCATGCACAACAATGCACTTTTGAGGAACTTAATCAATTCCTCTACACACCATCTATTTTTTTAATGCCTAACATTTCAAACTCCTTAGAGATTCAAACCAATTCATCTAAATATACACTTAGTGTAGTGCTCATGCAATATGGACATCTAGATACATACCACTAAGAGATGTTTAATGACATGGTGAAAAAGTACTCCACCTATGATAAAGAACTATATGTTATTGCTCAATATATTAAGTAATGGTTCCACTACATTATATGGAAGGAGATAATTAGTCATTTTGATCATAAACCACTTTAATTCTTATAAACGTAGAGTAAGATGGAGAATACGCATTACATGAAATGGATGATTTACCTACCTAATTTTCATATCATGATCAAGCGTAAGAAAGGGAAGAACAAGGAAACATATTACCTTAGTCAACCATTGGTTAACATGTTCATCATAGTTTGGATATGCACAACCACAAATTTATAGATTGGGTATCCCTCTACTTAGCTAATTGGGAATTCATATACACTTACACCATCCTTACGTAAGGTAAAAAAATTCTAAAGTTTTATTTATCCAACCACCTTATCTATAAGCTAATTCATCTTTATGTTCCTAATGGTGCACCTCACTAACAACTCATTTAATAGTTGCATTACACCAATATCTTGGGACACTTCAATGTGATAAAAACTCTATCCATATTTTAGTCCCACTTCTATTTTATACACATGCACGCATACATGAAGAGCCACATCAAGTCTTGCATTCCTTGTTGCATCACCAAGCCCACAGATAGGAAGCTAGGACTCTACATACCTTTACTTGTTCCATCCAGACCATTATAATCTATTAGCATGGATTTCATGACCAGGTTGCATATGACTAAATGCCATCATGATGTTGTGTTTGTCATAGTGGATAGGTTTTCAAATATGGATATCTTGGTCACTTGTAATAAATACATTGATGTAATTAGTATTACTCAAGCCTTATTTAACCATGTTTGGGTTCACTTGATACTTCCAACATCCATCACCTTCGATCAAGATTTGTGCTTTGTAATTCAATTTTGGAAATCATTGTTGGACTTGATGGGAAAGAAACTAAAATAGTTAAGAACATTTCATCCACAGATAGATCGATAAATATAAGTTATCAATCACACTTGTTTAAATTCTATGAATTTAAAAACATGTGCATGCTCACACTTTGGATGAAAACATTATGTACTATCAACATGCCTACAACAGAGTGATCCACATCTCTATAAGGCATAATCCATTCCATACATGTCTTGGGTTTCAACCTTTAGAACCTCTAGACATATCCTATCACAAACTAGCTAACACTAAATCTCACATACAAGAATGAGAAGTTAAAAAAGATACAAAGTTTTTACAATAGATCTAATATATTCATCATCAAGTTAAATAAATTCTCTCTTACACATAATAAAAATACAAAGATCATCATGACACATATCGTAAAAATCAATAATTTTAAGTTGGCAATAAATTTGGTTCCATCTTCATAAGGAACTCTTCAAAGATCACATAGTAAGATTAAGCCTTGCATTATGGTCCTTACACCATTATATGCATATATGGTAAGACCACATTCATTATTTATCTACCTCTTACTTGGGCATACACCTAGTATTCAACATAGAACTTATCAAGTCTTACACTTTGACACTTCTTGAGCCAATAGTGACACAACATCCTTCTAATTTGGATCTTGAATATTTGCACCTTAAAAATAAGGACCAAATCATAAAAATGATAGAAAACACACTCATCATGCCACACATCAACTTTTCTAAGTGGTCAAGTTTGGATAATACACTAACCAAGCTAAGTGGTAAAACTCTAATCATCTTTACATACAGTTCCCTCAGCTACACACCAACTCAATGGAGACCATTTCTCTTCTAGAATGGTGAATGATTTATGCTTAGTTCTTGCACATAATAATACACTTATTTCTTATTTTCCTTCACATATATTACACCTCCTATGTGTTCCTATGCATAAATATTTATCACACTCACGTGTATAAATATTATGTTTACTTCTAGACTTAAGCATCTATATCTCCATATATCACAACCGATGCACTCCTCAGCTCATAACCATGCATACCTCACTAGCAACCAACTCTTTATTTACTAACACAAAAATGCAAGGATGCATCTTATGCAACTTCTATTTAATAGGTTGGCATCAGGATGTACAACAAGATGGTGTATAACCAAGGAGGGATCCAAACTTGACATGTCTAAATAAGTCCATGAAAATGTCAATAAATTCCCTCAAAAAGGCTATAAAAAATTCATCTTATTCCTTAGTGAGGGGTGTGCCTAGTTTAATCCATGTTGGGTCCTCTAGAGTCCTAATATTTACCTTTGAAGTGTCCTCCACAAGAAGTATAGAACCTATCTAGAATAGTTAGTAAGGAGTTTAACTAATTGGCAATGGAAAAGTCTTCTAGATGCATTGTCTCATCTAATTCTCCTAAATAAGAAGAATCAAAATCTCCTAATGCTAGAATTGGCCATAATATAAATACCTCAAGGCACCCTTAAAAAATATATGCAAAATCTTGTCACTCTTCACTACTGACATCTAATTCATAAATAGACTATGGGCTAGAGGTCTCATGTGCTTCTTAGGAAGAAGGGTGAGCCTCCCCATCTAATGGCACTAAAAATGGGTTTTCACTAAGAGACTTGACTTTCTCTTTACTTTTTCATTGGTCAAAAATCACCCCAAAGAGGTTTTCAATTTTAGACCTCAATATTTGATTTTATTTTTGTTTTTGGCTAGGGAATTTCACCCGCTCTCCTAAGTAGGTAACATGATCCGATCTAATAACAAAGCCTTGCTTATGGTCTCTAAGAGGAATGTGACTCCTCATATCAGAAATTTATAAATGGCCTCATCATTTTTTAAATCCTCTAATGGCATTTTTGACTCTTTTTGGTCTCAATCTATCAATTGTGGATGGTAAAGGGTTAAATGTGAAGGTTGATAAATAGGGGCAACAATGCAAATAGTAAAGGGGTCAAATAAATTTTTAGTAGAAAGGTCATCATAGATACTATAATTAGACCCTATGTTATTTTTAGCATCATCATCATTATTCATTGGTGTTAGAACATGAATAAGTTATGTGGGGTCACCCCCAGGTGGTTTAAATTTAATATATGGGTTCCCTTGTACTTAGTCATTGAGACTAGTTTAATTGTGCCTTGTTGATGTAGGCTGAGGCTTCTTCCTTCATAAACTAGGTTGTTGACTGAATATTACTTCTGAAAGAAGATAAGTATCCTAAGTAATCACTCAATATTTCTCCTTTGTTCTTTGAGCATCATCTCTAAAAAATGAGAGATGGATGGTGTTATCCTGCCCCTATGTGTATTTTTTGCATATATGTGTGTGTGTGTGTGTGTGTGTGTGTGTGTGTGTGTGTATCAGGGAACCTCCCTTGCCATATAAGGAACCTCCCCTTGATGAGAGGAGAGATTCATCCCATTTTGATGTGGTAGACCTGCACATTTTTTCGATCAATTTCCTTATGTTGTGGTTAAAACACCTATTTTGTCATTAGTTAGCTGACGACAAAATATTCACCCAACATTTTTTGGTGACTCCACTGGGGACAAAACACGTAGTTTGAAGCTTTAAGCTTCAAATTGAAGCAGTTCCAGTTCTTACCCTTTTCATTTTTCACTCTAGCAGATCCACCATATACACGAAGCCAAAGAGCTAAAGGTATTGTTGACCCCATATTTGAGTTGCTATAGCAAAGTAATTTTGATCTATTTCTTTCACCATCTCACCTTCAACGAACTAGGAGTATTCCTCCTACCAACACTAGGTCACCAATACAAGGCAAAGCTTCTTTTCCCTCTGCTAGCAGAGCTTTACCTATATCTACTCCACCCAGATTTTTTATTACCCCTTTCCATAGTCATAGTATGGTATTTCAAGGCCCCTAGGGTAACTCTTTTGGTCCACCCAATCTAACTCCACCTCTACATGAACTACCTTGCAGTTCAAGGAAGAATTTCCCTAAGTTCTTTGGTGATGGGAGAGTTCATCTTGATGAACATATTGCAGCCTTTAGCATAACCTATGGCATGATAGGTGTGGAGTATGAGGACATAGCAGTCAGGTTGTTTGTGAAAAAATTACAAGGCATTGTTACAAATTGGTTATCATCTGCAAGCACAAATAATGACTGACTGGAATACCCTCAAAGCCAAGTTCAAAGCAAGGTTCAAGCTTGCAGAAGATGCACATGCCTTGTTGGCCCAACTCACAAAAATGAATAAGGAGCCTCATGAACCTATGAGGGACTTCATTTCCAAGTTTTACAAGCTGAGGAATAGGATTCCTACCATTGCTCATCCAATAGCTGAGAATCTCAAGTGTATTTTCCTCAATTCTCAGCTTCCAAAAGTGAGTTTCCTATTGAGACAGGCTGGCCACATAGACCTTGTTGTAGCTCAAGATTTGTCCACTGAGGTTAAAGATGATCTTATCTTGGTGGAAGAGATAAGAATATATCCTAACAGAGGCAAATCTTCTTCATCTCCTAAATATTCATCTACAGGCACCACCGATCCTATGGTGTAAAAGCTGGCAAATGAGTTGCTAGCTCTCAGAAAGCAAATGGTGCAAGGGATGTCTGCTCCTCCTTCATACCAAGATATACCAAGGAGGACATTCTTTAATTAGTCATATCAAGGTAATACTTCCAAGAATCAAGGGTAGCCAAATTGTCTTCCTCCCCCATAGGGGAAGCTTGCCATTGAAGCAGCACCAACCAACTCAGCAGTTGGATATCTCAAAATAGAATCTAATTTCTCTTTCCAGCCTGAGTTAAACAAAGAAAATGACATTGATATCTTTTTAGAAGACCAATAAAAATAAGCTAGTGACTCCAACATTGGTTTACTAAATTACCAGGATGAACCCAGAGGTAAAGGTGAAGCATTTGATGGATCATACGTAGTGTTTACCAGGTCACAAAACCAATCAACTCAACAAGTTGATAAAGAAAAAACAAGGGAAGGATCTTAGCTAGCAATTTCAATTTCCAAATAAGGAACTTCTCTACCTTTCCAATCAAAGGACCTGATGAGCAATAAAAAAGTAACTCAAGTACACCTTCACCTTCAACTTTAAATTCGTAGATTAGTCCTACACCCCCAAAAAACTAGAAGGATGAACTTCCTGCCTCTATCATCAGTCCTTTCCAATCATTTGACATAGTCGACCATGTTAAGAAGATCAAAATTCAAATGACTAAGTTTGAATTCTTGCAATCTAACCCTGAGTAGTTAGATAGGCTAGTTGAATGTGTCAAGAGTAAAATTATCCCTGTAGGACAAGAAATTTCAAAGGTAACTCCTGATCCCTTGAAGAACATATTCACACAGAATAACCTTGTGATTACTCCTCTAGTTACCCCTAGGAAAATATATCTTTTTTATGTTTCCCTACTGATAAATGGTCATAAGCTGAGCAATTGCATAATTGACTCAGGTGCATCTGACAATGTCATGCCTGTGAAGGTGGCAAAATCTCTTGGTCTCACACTAACCAAGACCTTTAGAAGATGATTTTCCATGGAAAAAAATAAGTACCTTTGCTGGGACAAATCAAAGATGCTCAATTTGCATTTTCAGCCTTTCTAGATAAAAGATGTTGGTGGTGAGTTAAGCATGGATCTGTCTGAGGCGAGGATCCTTGTCAAAGGCATCATGAAGAGGTTGCTCCCTAAGAGAGAGTCAAAGTACATTGTCACCCAAACATCAACCCCTAAAGCTAAAATTATATTTGAATCTTTAGGAATGGGTAATTACTTCCTATCCACGAAGGAGGTTTATGTGACATCTGATGAAAATCCTATAGGTGAAAATCTAAAAATCAATTCAAATAGGATAGTAGAAGAATTAGTAGAGCACAGCACACATGCAAAAGGATCTTCCCTTCCAAATAAAGAAAAATATGAGGATAGAGTAGTCTCTGATGATGTATGGATACTGGAATTTGATGGTAGTTATTCTTCTACTAGTTCCAGAGCTGGAGTTGTCTTAATATCGCCTCAGGGAGATATTTTCCCCTACTCTTATAAGTTGTAGTTCAGCAACACCAACAACACTATTAAATATGAATCACTACTACTCATTATAAAGGATACTTAAGATAAAGGTGTTAAGCTCCTTCACGCCAAAGGATATGTTGAGCTGGTGGTTTGTCAGGTGAAGAACCTATATCAAACCAAGAATGAAAGATTGTGACATTATCGCAATCAGGTATGGGACTGCCTTGAAAATTTTGATGCTTTCAATATTTCTATAGTTCCTAGAGAGCTTCATAATCATGCAAATTCATTGGCTATCTCTGCAACCCTCATGGTTCTTCATAAAGACTTTGAAGAGCACAATTAAACTATCAAACTAGTCTTTCGATCAAGTGTACCTGATAATGCCAACCATTGGTAGGAGTTTGATGCTGACAATCAAATCATGTGCTTCACTGGACCAGAATAACAATGAACTATGATAATGGACCATACTATTGCATGTCAAAGTTAGGTAAAGAAACTCTTTGGCAAGAGAGCAAGGATTCATGGTTTTCAGATTAGAGATCCAGTCTTGTTGTGGGCCAAGAGGAGAGAACCAAAAGGAATGCATAGAAAATTTGATTCCTAGTGGAGAGGTCCATTTGCCAATCATCGATTCTGGGGAGAAAATGATTTCTTGCTGATATACCAAGACAAAACATCATTTTCTCTACCTCATAATGGGAAGCATTTGAAGCACTTCAATTCTTGAAGTATCAGATAAGTCAAGTTGTACATATGCTTAATTTTTTTATAGTCTTGAGTGTTTGTTTTGTGTTATTCATTTTTATTTTTTGGCGACTTTATTTTTAGGGTAGCATGAATCTATAGCCTAATGGCATACATGAAGGCTCTGAGATTCTAGTTTCTACTCCTTTCAATTATTTTTTGCAATTGATGGAAGTTCCCCAACTAGAGCCAGCTGTTATTCCCAAAATCCATCACTTGTTTTTAGGGACAACATATCAACTATTTTGGTCTTCCAGGACAAAATGATCTCTTCCCTTATAAAAAATGTTCTAAGTATTCAAATTCTTCAATTATTCAAGCATTTTTAGTTAAGGGACTCGCAGGTTCAACAAGTTCCATAGGTTCAACCAGCAGGCTTTCACAAAGAAATAAGTTCCAACACTTAGGCAATTTCAAGAATAATTCAACGCCGAGGCTCATTCAAAAGACTTAATGGTAGGCTTCAAACAAATGGAATGAACCATTAAAAACCACCTTTTCAAATTTTAAAGTTTCAATGAGTTCATAGGTTCAAAAAAGAGTTAAGCACTTTGAGAAGTTCAAAGTTCAACTGCTTCGAAGAGTTCAACGAGTTCGAAGACTTTGGCAAGTTCAAATTTCAACGGCTTCGACAGACTTAAAGAAAAAGAAGACTTCGAAGAGTAAAGATTGAACCATTGAACCTTGAACCTTGAACCAAAAGAGTTTAAAGCTTAAAGGTTCAACAAGTTCAATAAAGATTGAGGGACTTAAAGAAAATCAAAGGATTCAAAGAGTTAGAATGAACCGTTGATCCATTGAATCTTGAATCGAAAGAGTTCAAAGTTTAAAAGGTTCAAAGGTTTAACAAGTTTGATAGACAAGGAAAGGGTCCAAAAATTTTGAAGCTTCAAAAGATTTGAAGAAAGAGAATGAACCATTGAACCTTGAACTAAAAGAGTTCAAAGGTTCAAAGAAGTTCAAAGTTCAAAAGAAAGCTTCGAGCGAAGGAAGGAAGTGGAAGATTCTAGAAACAAGTTTGAAGAGATGGTTCAATCGAAGAGGAAAAGAAAGAGATTGAACCAAGAAGAAATTAAACCAAGAAGAAGTTCACCAAGAGAGCCGATTGAACTGACAAGTCGATTAAACTGCCTGAACCGTTGAACCATTGAACCAATGAACTTTAAAGGTTCAAGGTTCAAAGTGGTTCAAGTGACCAATGACTGGTGACATTCTTGTAGATGTCAAATTTAAGGTAATGAAATATCTATTACTTTTTAAATATGGCATGAAACCTGAAGACAAACTCAGTGAACAACTGAAGAAGAAGCCGAAAGAGCCAGCTGAAGGTGAGAAGATAAGCTTGAGAGCTTAGATCAGTAAGGAAGAAATAAAATGCTACAAGAAGACTAGAAATATCTTCAGGAGTTATTCTAGTAGGTGGAATAGTCCACCAAATAGACATCAGAGTGCACAAACATTCAAAGGCATGGCTTGTTTTTCTCCCTTTGAGTAAAAGTGAATGGACAGCTGCACAAATATCTTGAAGAGGACTAGGCAGCCCATACTTTAGAGAGGACATTTGAGAAGAATTAAAATGCCAAAGTTAAGGCTGATACCCTGTTCCATCATGGCCCCTTCATAGAATTTCAAATGCATTCAAGGCATTAAATGCAGCATGGGCCATTTTGTGAAACAAAGTGCCAAGTCTTTCTTGGCTACTATATATTGTAATCTCTCATTTTGAAGAAGAGAGATCTCTCTATTATAGAAACAAAACTCTGCCCAAATTGAAAGACATTTCTTGAGACTTTGAGCTCAGATTGTTAATCATATTTCATTATTTGAATGAGAAAGCAAGTGACCTTTTAGACTTTGTGCTGGAATAGCTTGTGTTGTTGAGGAGATTGTTCTTATGTCTATTTCCTTAATATGATCTTGTCCATTTAATTAAATAATCAAAACTAGTGGAAGTAATCTGAAAGGTGTCCTAAAACCAACTGTGGGAGACTTTGTGCTACTACAATTGTCTTTAGTGTGTGTATTCTATTTCTGTGTAAATGATCTTGGGAAGACTTTGTGCCCCCATTATCCTTCGTATCTTTTACTCTTTGGCAGTTGAGGTGGAGACTTTGTGCAGCACCTCATTCTGTTGTGTTACTATGTTTTGTGCATTTTTACTACCAGGAAGGAATCTAGTTGTTGACTAAATATTACTTCTAAAAGAAGAGAAGTATCGTCAGCAATCACCCAGGATTTCTCCTTTGTTCTGTGAACATCATCTCTAAAAAAAGAGAGATGGATGGTGTTATCCTACCCCTGTGTGTATTTTCCACACACACACATATATACATACATATACATATATACATATATATATATACATATATATATCAAGAAACCTCTCTTGTTGTATAAGGAACCTCCCCTTGATGAGAGGAGAGATTCATCCCATTTTCATGTGGTAGACCTGCACATTTTGCCGATCAATCTCCTTATGTTGTGGTTGAAACACCTATTTTTCTATCAATTAGCTGGTGACAAAATATTCACCCAACAAAATCATTAGTGTATAACCATGAATCATCCTCTACTAAGGGGTCTTGCTCTAGGCCAAAGGCAGGTTTAAAATTAATGGGCTTGTTGAATTGAGATTTTCCTTTGGTTCTCCACTCCATACAACTAGTTTTAGCCTTAGGCCTCCCATAATCTTTAGGATTTTTAGGAAATTTTTCAATATGGAATGCATTATGGGTGATATATTATCCAAGACCTTGGTTAGTGACATAGAAGTGGTTAGAAATTCCTCATAGAGGCAAGGTTGAGGTAGAGGCTAAAGTGTCTAGGTCAAAGTAATTAACTTTTAGGCTTGATTTAATGGACTTTCCTTTTTGGATATTTATTTGTCTACTTTAGGCATGATATTCATGCCAAATTGGTAGTTATAAATTTTATACTTGGCCTCAAGGCATTTACAATGCTAATATGGCTAAAGATCAACATGTATAGTTACTTCCATTCTTGAATGTGGAAATTTTATACACTGATGCAATGTAGAATGTATATCCCTAATTAATTGGATCTAGGTTTGGCCAAATAATAGATTTTAAGATAGTTCCAAGTCTATAACATGGCACAGAGTATCATGGGCCAATGTCCCAATAACCACTAATAAGATAATGGTACCTTGAGATTCATGTTATTCATTATCATATGCTTTTATAATGATGATATATGGTTGTAAGTCAGTTGTTGTATATCTGAGATGTTTGAAAAAATTTGGAGACACAATGTTAAGACCCAAACTGTTGCCTAAAAGGATACGTTTTAACTCTATGTTTCAATATATGAACTTCAATGTATAATGGGTTATTATGTAGAGGGCTTAAAGAGGACATATCACTTTAGTCAAAGGTAAGATTTTGGTCAGGAGACAAGTATCCTACCATGGCTTGGAATTCGTCTAGAGTGATATCATCTAGCACAAGGGATTATTTTAAATACTCATTCAGGATGTCTTTGTGGATGGTAGACATACACAACAAATCCATGGTAGAGATGTGTGCAAGTGTCTTCTTCAATTTTTCCATAATATCATAGGTTTTCCGCTCAGTTGGTTTAGTTTTAGAGGCATAGAAGGTTGATTAGGCTCATTTTTAGTATTTGATGATGATTCTTTGATGGTGACCCTAGCTTGTCGAGTTGTGATTATGTAATCTTGATCTAGAGTTTGGCTTTGGTAGTTAGTTGGGTAGGTAGTGGAGCTTGGAATGATGATTCTTGGATGGTATGGTGCCTAATTGTCATCATGGCCCATAGAATAATCACCAACATAAGGAGTTTGTTAGGTATTATTCAAAAAATAGGCATTATTGCATAGAGGTATAGGTCTGTTTGAAGTTGGTCTAGGGTGGATAGTATGCTGGAAACATGACTCCCAAAAATGTGTCCTACATCATTATTATAGGTATATGCAATGGAATGATGATGTCCTTGGTTGGTTTGATCATTTTCCCCTTGGTTACAACCATTCTATTGTTGTTGTTAGGGTTGGATTTGTTATTAATTTTATGGTGGAGTTCTCTATAATCATTATTGAATTTGTTGGTATTGTTGTTGATTGTTGTTATTGTTATGTTGGAGAATAGGATTCTGGTAGGTACCCAAGTTATGATTATTCATAAGAGTATGGGTGTCTCTTTCTATCTCTCCATTTTCCATAATGTTCTCAATCATATGTTTGAGTTGGATACATCATCTTATGGAATGTCATATAACATAATGGTACTCACAAAATTCATGTTCCTTATACCAATCAAGAAAATGAATCCCTTCAATAAATGGCTTTAGTATAGGACACTGATCATATTTACTTGAACCAATCTTTGAAATATAAAATCAATAGGCTCACCAAGGTCACTAAATTTTTAGGCAATGGGTGGTCTTCTCTTCGAAAGAGAGGCTTGTAATAAGTTTTGATTTTGTGGCAGTTTTGT
Organism: Torreya grandis; assembly: GCA_037957365.1. Lineage (NCBI taxonomy): Eukaryota > Viridiplantae > Streptophyta > Pinopsida > Cupressales > Taxaceae > Torreya > Torreya grandis. The sequence continues at coordinate 3,629,314 of JARHVA010000200.1, read as the reverse complement.
AGAGGTCTTGGTTTAATTTATGAAGAAAATGGTTGTTGAATGGGTAGAGGTATATAGATAGTTAGTGTTTACATTGTCTAAACATGGAATGATTTAGTAACCCCATTACTAATAACATTCGTATTGTGGTTGTAGGGTTTAGGTCTTTCATTGTTGTTGGCTTGAGGTGGCATTGAAGCTAATATTTGATTTTGGTTATGATTATGGTTATAGCCTTGATTCTAGTTTTGGTTCTAATTGGAAGAGGATATCTTGATTATGACTTTGTTAAAAAGGGATTTATCAATCTATATTCCTTTCACTATAACCTCTTTGAATGTATGACCACATTACAGCTCGAGATGGTAGGATATCTCATTGTGTAAGCTTCTAGTAAATATAGTAGCCAATTATTTGTCTGGTAGCTTATGAGTGAATCATCTTGATAGGGATCTCTAATGTTGTAAATATGCAGCAAAACTTTCACCAGTCTTCTATTTAGCTTGGCTTAGATCCACAACAGTAATCTCATGTTTGATATTATATGAAAAGTGTTGTATAAACTTCAATAAGAGATCATCAAAGTTAGGTACATAGTTCTTTGGTAATTTCAACAACCATTCCAAAGTTTATCTAGCTGGACTCCTTAGGAAGTGTAAAAGCAAGTATATATCACTATAGGCCACTAGCTAGCAGGCGACAAATAATTCCTTCAAATGCTCTCTAAGGTCACATTTGCCTTTGTATTTTTAGAATTTAGGTGGCTCATAACTTGGTAGAAATGGTATTTATAAATACTCCATGTTGAATGGGTAAGATCATATCTCCTCCAAATTAAATTCATTCATTTATTTTTACACCTATATATCTTTAATGGCATCCTTCATTTGTTACAACTCTTGGGCAAGGAAATCAGAAGGAGTGGCCTATTGCTATGGAGGTTGCATGGTCAAAAGTGGATTACCCTGACTAGGGTACATATATTGTGGGATGTTGGTTGAATTGGCCAGATGACCAAGTATGCATATCTATGGATTAGGGTTATACTATGAGTATGAAATATATTGATATTGAAGCATAATTTAGTTTGGGTTAGCTACATAACCCTGCCTAGTGAATTATGGTTACGACAATGGCATTTGGATCTATGAAATATGTTGGTATTATTGGGTTTTGGAGGGAACTTACTGCCTACTATTTGAAACCTATTATATATAGGAAACATGTTGTTGACTTGTTCCCTATTGTTAGAGGTGTTGGTAGTTGGATCCTTGTTACACATGTGATACCTATTAGGTAAAAGGTAATTATTGCCTAGAACCTAGTACCTATTGTGTGTAAGAACTTTATTATTAGTTAAACACCTATTTTTGTATTGGTACTTATTATTGAAGAGGCACTTGTTTTTGGTTTGATAACTATTGGTTTGGAAACTATTAATTTGGCAATTGTTGGTTTGGAAACTATGGGTTTAGAAACTATTGGTTTCAAAAAAATTATTGTTGACCAATTGGCCCTTTTTGACCAAAAATAATATGTTGTTGGTTAGATAATGTATGTGATTGATAAGGTAAATTGGTTTGTGCTTATTATGGTATAACATTCGTTATCACATATTAAGGTGGCATAGTGATATGCAATTGTTGTGGTGGTATATTGGTCTATTTTTATCTTGTTTCCCCCTATTACACATTTAAGGAAGTAGTTGGTTGAGGACTGTAGGTTACTTGTTGGGTTTGGGAAATAGGCATACTTAACCTCTGTTGTTGCAATCCACTCATGGTATTGTTTAAAGGAATTTTTTGGCTATTTCTTGGAATTAAATTAGACCCACATTTGTTTAAATTAGATTGTAATTATGTGTTATCTGTAATATTTTAGGTGTGGTCTTCCATTTGAGTGGCATTATCTTTTATAAAAATATGGACATTATACATATCACCACCCAACATGTTTTAGCTAAAGGGTTCTATGTTTTGGATTGCATTCCTGAGGCATCTATTTGTTGCCTTGTTGATGGAGCTATCTAAATAAGCAATGTGTTAGAAATAACCCTTCCATTAATGTTATGATCTAGGTTGAGATCAGTTTTATATGATTGTTTTACCTATTCCATTTTCTCATGCATAATATATTTCCCTTTTGCAAGTGTATTGTGGTCTTACTGTGGCATTTATACTAGAGATTGACTATAACTAGTTGATGCATGTTTGAATCATTGAATTAGAGAGGTGTTACTAGGAGTTCTAATCAAACTATTCATAATATCTTGTTGGAAGTCTGGTAGAAACTTGTCCCCTACTTGGATAGCTCTAATGAGTACTTCATCTTTGTTTTTTAATAAATGACATTCAAATAATTATGGATCATAACTCATTTATATTGGTATCATAACATAGTAGGGATCCTGTTGTTAGTTTTGTTTAATGTTATGAATCATTTAAGCAAGGCATTATGTCATTTGTTCTTGCTCTTGGCTTGGATAAGGAGGCACAATTACCAAATATTGTACTAAAGGGTCATGCCTTTGTTCAACATATGGGATGTTATAAAATGGATAAAGATTCATTTCATAAGCTACGTCATCATATGACTCTTAAATAAAAGGATAATTGGTTATAAAGTTCCCTTAGCCAAGATTATACATAGTCAAGCTACATGTGTAATGAGGCAAGTTTATATCCATGGATAGGTCACATAAAAAACAAAGGGTCTAAAGGTAATAAACAACTAAGGTCTAAAAATAAAGAACCTTTGGCTCTGTAAAAGAGGCACAAAGGGATAAAAATCTAAAGTAGTCAAAGGTAGGATAAAACAAATGCGAAACAGGTCTAACAAAATGATACTAATTTTCCCAAAGGTGATTATAATTAGCGCTAAAATTAACATTAAGGCTCAAACTTGTTTATGGATAAAGTATTGATTTACCCAAAGATGGTTATAATTAGTGACAAGAGTGTCTAGATAAAGTAGAATAACTATGAACTAGGATAAAAAATATAGCAATGATTTACCCAAAGGCAATTTCAATCATACTAAAAACAAGGCTAGACTCAAAAATAAAGAACCCAATGATAACTAAAAAATAAAATAAACTAAGGTAATTGGCTTAGTCAACACTTGGTGATTGGCTCACTAAGACTAAAAATTTGACTCGTGAAAACTATTAGAATAGTAGAACTATGACACCTAAAATTTGACACAATAAACTTTAGATAAACTATGTGGCAATAACTTGGCTCAAAAAGATGCTCTAAACAATGTACAAAATAAACAATAATTGCTAAGTCTAGGCAAGGGATCTTTTAGATGAAATGTGAAATCAACCCAAGTAACACAATCCAAAAACAAAAGGTAGATAACTTAAGACCAGATTAGATAAGGCTTAGACATGAACTTGATTAGTTTAGGATTTACACTTTGAAAGGTTGAGTTTTATATTTAATCCTAAAAGACTTGAATGTTCTAAGTCAAAATATCTAGACCAAACAGGATAGCATAATTGCATGTTCAAAACAAGGGAGATACAACAACAGCTTAGAACTTAGTTTTAAATATGATGAGAGATTGGAAAAAATTAGGCAACAAAACCACACTCCTTCAAATAAATGGCATGGAAAATAATTTTGGACTAGAATATCCAAGGAAAAATATTGGGATGAAATAGGGAGCATAACAATGACTCATTTAAATAAGTGATGTGTAAGTGGTTTGGACCAAATCTTTAAGGTAACAAGTATAGCATAAATGAACAGAGTAATACCTCTTAGGCTAAAGGGGTGCGAAAGTAAGGTGATAGTTTTGGAGTTGTTTTGATGAAATAATACAAACAAATAATTTTATTCTAAAAGAACACATATAAATCAAATAAAATAGAAGTATCTATAATGGCTCATTCTATATCTAGAACTAACATGAGTGTGCATAGATTCTACCGTAGTTTCCATCGATATACCAATGCTTGTGAGGAGTTATGTGTTAATCCAAAAATTAAAGTACAAGTTTAGGTAGAGTTTTTATGCCCCCTTTTATCTCTCAAGCATTGATATGTGGCATGAACTTAGAGTGAGGAGCACTCAACATTTGGAAATAAATTTCATGAAAAGTGGGATTTGACTAAAATTTATAAATCTCAAATGTATTAAATGGTCCCAAATGTGGATAATATAAGGGCATGATCATGTCAATTGAATCCAAATTATCTATCTAACTATGCAAGGATATATTCATTTACATAGTGAATCTAGTTGTGTACTGCTTAGTGGAGTCTGATATATGGTTGTTGCATAGCTAGGGTACTCATTGGGATGGTCAGGACAACTACTCACCACTATCCCATATAATGGTTTTCCCAATTTGTATAATCCACTAGGGATTGGCGTTGGTAAAATGTTGGTAGATGAAACCCCAGGTCAATGCACCCCTAAAGAACTCGTGGGGAGGTAATGAACTCCTGCCCAAAAGCCAAATGCATAAAAAGAATTAAATGAAAAATAGAAAGACTTTAGAGGTCATTTCATAATCACCCAAGTCACTTAGAGCTTGGGGAGAGCATATGTAACATTCTTTCATATAAAAATTTTCAAACAACATCAACAATCTAAGCACTTTTGGTCACCTGAGTTGCCTAAAGGGGACAAGGGAGAGCATACATGCAATAGTTCCTAATTTACCACAAACAAAGAAATCTAATTACAAACTTTGAAATTTAGCTAATAATGAAAAATAAACATAAAGTGAAAAAGCTTTTAAGAACTCTAAATAATATGTATGTTCATTTTAATAGCACTAAATCAAAGTGTAATTAAAATTTTGGCCCCTTGGCCTTGTTTGCACTTGTAGAAACTTCAAAAAATAACCAAGAGACAAAAACAACTAAGTGGATTTTAAGCACAAAACAAAATGTATGTGAGATTTTAATAATGCTCAATCATTTATCTCCACCTTAGGTCTTGAAAATTGTTAGGTGATTTGCCTACTTAGAAGCCCAAAATTAAGTGAGTAAATAATAATTTGTTTTGAGCTCTCAGATTTCTATGTTTATCAGAGAGAAATCATCACTGATTACGTAAAGGTCAATGTTGATTCTTAAAATTTCCATCAATTTGCTTTGTTCATCAATGCTTCCTAAAAACACATGAAAAACAAATGTGTTTCTGAATAAAAATGGTTGATAAATAAGTTTAAAACTCAAACTTCTCATGGCTCTGCAAGTAAAAGGCTACAAAGGCAATAAACAAGTTGTTAAGCAAAAAGAAGAAAACTAACATATCAAGAAAAATTAATTTTCACTATGTTCCTAGTGTGTTATATGTTTGACGTAGAGATCATCATTAATCCCTATAATTAGTGACAATTTATTAGAACTATCACCAATCCCTACAACCTTGTTAAAAAAAGATGTGAAATTCAAAGCTAAAACTCTAAACTTGAAGATTTAAATGCATATGTTATAAGAACTAAAGCCAACATATCAATCTCCTTGGCCATATGGGATGCTTGGTCCCACTAGGTATGCCATTATGTACCTTTGGAGTTCAAAGAGTAAAAAATATGTAGATTATTCATTTATTAGTCTAAATAAGAAAACATCAAGCATAACAATTCACTAAGACTAAACACTCTTGCCTAAGAACTAGGGAGAGCATAACATAATAAGCAAGATCACAAAATAGAGATGAAGATAATACAAATTTCTTACCTTCCTTTTTTAATTTCATTCTTACTTATTGGCATAAGGATGATTGTGTTTGGCCTATGATGATTGTAGTTATCTAGCAATGCTCTCTCATGGTGATAGCATCTCTCTAATAGTCACATGTGGCTTGGTGTGAAGCTTGGCATAAATTATATGATGATTGTAGTCTTATATCAATATTATCCCATGGTGTTAGCATCTCTCTAATAGTCACTTGTGTCTTGGTGTGAAGCTTGACATAAATTGGGCACTATAACACTACTCTCAAAGGCATCAAGAAGGTATTCCAATAGAATAAACTTACAAATAAAAGATTTTTTAACAATGGTTTGGGCACTTATATTTATAGCTCAAAGAACTAAATCTAACCCTAGGAAGGTTAGGTTAAATTCTAACTTGGGTTGAGTCTAAATTAACCTAGGTTGAGTCAGTCTAACTCTAGGTGGGGTTAAGGCACTCATGAAATATTGACACCTCAATTTCAGATATTTGTGAGGCATGACAACTCACTTTAGATATTTGTGAGGTGCAACTCATATTTTTGAATATTTAAGATATAATAAATCAATTTATTATCTCATTTGATGTTTGACTTCATATTTGGCTAAAAAATCATTTTTTAGTAAATGAAATTCATTAATTTGATTTGGAATTTTTATTTAGGCAAGTTAATTAGGATTTGAAATATAATTAGTCTTGCTTAGTGATTTATGGATTTTGGTAGTTGTTTTAAATGTCTTCAATTAATAGATTGATAGGCTAAAAGTGTCAAATTACTAGGTCATAATTTTACTAGGGTTAGACTGAACTAGGTTAGTGATGCATACATGATAATACACCAAATAAGCTAGTCTCATCATATTTTGGGTAATTAAATCCCTTATGTAGATAAATTTGGAGAATTAAGGTGATTTTTAGGCTTAAAATGTGTTGTTTGATATAAATTGAATTGAATCTAGTTTAATCATGAAAGTGGCCAAAACTAAGTGTCTACAGGATATTTACCATCAAATTTTTATAATTTAGTTTAAGACCATAGGCCATTTTCCCAAAATTAAAGTTGTGTTCAAAATTGTGACCTAGTCTAGTATGTGAACCATGGCCATGCAATTCTTGAAGAGTGTCCATCATGGATATTTTTTGGAATTTATGTTGTTTTTTTGGGATTAGAGGTCATCTTGTATTGCATGTATTTTAATGAGTAGGTTAGCAAGTTGTGTCTCCATTTTATGTGATCAGGTTAATACCACTATATGTGGTGGGGGGAAGGTTTGGGATTGTCTGTAAAATATTTTATAAGATATTTACTAAAATTATTAGCATGAAGAGAAAATAAATTTAGCATAAGAAGAAAAAAATTCCATACTTTTTTTCTCTTCTACTCGCTAACCATGACACTAAGTTTAGGTAACCCTTTTGGAATGTTCTGACCCTTCTAATTATTGTTATGATTATGTTTTAATTCAAATTCAAATGTGTGACTATAAGAATGTCAAGGTTACAAGGAGGGTTGTTGTAAGGTATGATTGGTCTGTGAGCTTGAAAATATACTAATCTTATTCATAAAATAGTGTTCACTTAGTAGTTATTATCTCTAATTATGGTGGATAACCATTCTAAATCTTGTTATATTGTCTCTAAGGTACAGTGAAAGTAACTTGTTGGGGCTAATTTATTACTAGTACATCTCATAAACAAACAACCCTAATTTTGATTAAAGAATCCTACTTGCGTATATAGGGTTAAGGATATAGACATGATAGGGCACAAAGGTGAATATTAGATCTACAGAAGGCCAACTAATATGCTAAACTCAAATGTACCATATGTTGAATTTATAAAATTGAGATATGTTATTAGTGGAAAGTACAACTATGCTAGATATATAAATGACATAAAAGAGATTGCTTAGCTAGTTTTGATGCTAATATAGTGTTAGATCTAGTATAGGTATAAAGTAGTCAGGAAGATAGTTATGGATAAATCATCAAATTCTAGATATGGTGCCTTTGGATCTCTAGACACTTATGTCAGTTTGGGATAGTTGCATCAATTATAGTGTTTCAGTTCAATGCTAGTGTCATGTATGAAATATCTACTCAAATAGGATGAAACCACCTAGATGCTTCTAGGTTTAGCTTTGCCTTCACTCTGGTACATTCAAATTTAGGTCATGGACTATCACTCTTAGTGAAATGGCAAAACCCTATATTTTCATCTTTAATGTGACCTTGGAGAAAAATGGGTTAGTGGGCACATATTATCGAGCTAACCCACAATGACCCCACTATTAAAAGGCATTACCTACATAGCCAATACTCTAAAAGAGGGCCTCAAACTCATATATTTATCCCCTACATGTTGGCTTATGTGTGAATCATGCAATGTGTAAAATAAGTACAACAATGACCTGGCTTGTAACTTAGAAAATATGACCTTATGACTACTTATTTAGTACTTTAGACTTGTAGCTGGGTTGTTCCTTTGATTGATATTAGAATAGGGTATAATAGGAATTTTTTTGGTAACTTGAGTGCTTCTTAAGTGATTTTGTGGTCTAATTTCTCGGTGAGGAATGAATGAGAGTTGATATTATATTTATATTAATCCTATCGAGAGATAACACAAATTAAATCACTTAGGCCAATCCTTATGATACATTTAATTTGTAAATTTGATGACATTAGGGAACTAGACACTTACATCAAGTCAAGACAATAACATCGACACTATTATCTATCCTAGACATTAATGTCCAGGGAGAAGGAGGGCATGTATAGGATCAAAATTTGTAAAGGTGTAAGATAAGTACATTTTAAGAATTTTGGGTAAGATCAAATGTTTATGTCAACAATATAAGGTTGGTCGAAATAAGAGATACACCAAGGGGCACAAGAGAGAGCAGATGTAAGGTTTATAGAAGCAAGGCATGTGTGGAACTAAGAGTAATAGCTAGGGTCTGAGTTTACTAAGTGTACAAGACTGAGGTACTACATAATCACAAAATATCATATACATTTTCCCCCTTTTAATCTAGTAATTAAATTTTTATTTTAAAGGAAAATAAGAAGTACATAGGTGTGTATGCACACCTTATATTTACTTGAGTTAAATTTGATTATTTTGTTAAAGTTGAATTTGAGTGATTTATTGGTGACTAGCATACAACTAAGAGCATGTTATAGTGTATAATTAGTGCACACACACAAAATCACTCAAAAGCAAGTCAAAAATCAATGGTCAAAGGAGATCGCAAATAAGGGCATGTTCAAATGCCACAAAATCAAATGGACGTGACTTAGTCAAATGTCCACAAAAGTAAGGAATGACATATTCAAATGTCCATAATATAAGTAGTGACATATTAAAATGTCCAATAATGCAATGACATTTTCAAATGTCTAAGAAAGAAAACATAGGTACATAGGCTGCATACAAAGGAGCATATTTAAATGCTCAAAAAAATAAGACAATGGCAAGGCAGTAGACTCAAAGAAGTGTGTAAATTGAAAGCATAAGCAACTAGTATAAAAATGTCATAGTGTCCCATGGATTGAATGTGTTAGCAAAAAACATCAATTACATAGCATATCAAGTACCATGTACAAGATATAAGCATGGATAAAGCATGTATAAGTAGGTATGTAAGCTAAAACATAAAAATGTAGAGTGATCATCAAATCGTATAACCTGTGTGTATCGATATTTTAGAATATGGATGCTCCAAAGGTCATGGTGACATGAGTAGAGCAAAATATCAACACCCCTAAGTATTGTTTACCTATGTATGCTTGTATATGTGTATGTAGGAATAAATTATATTCTAGTCCTCAACATGGAACTAACACATAGATGTCAAAGAGCTAATAGATCATGTAGGTGTCAAAACTATTTTTAGATTTTTGAATGTTTTTTAATTTTTTTTGGTATTTTTTGGAGATGAGGAAAGATCATCCTATGATGCCATCCAATGGATGCTCATAGATATCTCACCCCATTATGAACCTTACAACCTCAAGTTGGATATTTTACATTATTTACATCATGATTGGCTAGGTTGAAAAGGTATATAGCATGTTCTTCCTCACATTTTACATGTGTAATAAATACAATATGTACTGCTATCATTTTAAATATGTATTAATTTTCCTTCATGAGGAAAAAAATGCCTTGTTAATTTTGGTCAATTTTTACTTCCATTTGGTATAACCAAAGAGTTACAAGTGTAAATGCATATGGATATATGGTAGGTATAACCCAAACCCAATTTGAATAACTTTATGACCATAAGCAATTGGTATTGTTATGTTGCCCAAGGAGTCTTTCTAAGTGACATTTTATAAATCTTATAAATTAAAACCAAACTACTGAAAATGTGTTATTTTACAAGTGGTCTTGGTTTATGTAGGACCAATATGGTTATGTCAATAATAAACACCACCCATGTATAAGGTAACGATAAATACTAGTGATGTGTGCACTATTTGATCTATTGTGAAGCTAATTCCTTTAGAGGATCCTTAAATGTAATCTTTCAGTCATTGATAAGATCTTGGATCTTATGTTTCAAGGTAAATCATATGTTTGTAGCATGACCAAGGCCTTGGTAATAGTCATAATAAGCATTTACATCATACTCTTTAGATAAATGTCTATTTACATCAACCTCTATAGGAGGAGGGAGAGATATAAATTGACACTCTAGCAACTGCATGACTAATGAAATTGGGGACTCATTTAGAATTGTAAATTATTTCCTTGGTTCCTTAGATAAAATAATATTCTTAGGATTTTGTAATGGAATAATCTTATTTTTCAATAAAGTGATCTCTAAGTCTAAAGACTAATGTTGATTTTATAACTCATGTAGTAGCTTGTTCATATTTGTTAATGGATATTCTTGGGTCTAATGCTTGTACTTTTTAGATTGAATATTCATATGTGAACCATAAAGGAACATTGGAATGGTTTTATGGCTACCCAATTTTTGTATAATAGTATGATCCACCTTACCTTTTGAAGAGGGGACAACATGAACTTAGTTAGAGGGGTGAAAGATGATATCCTCCTTAGGTTTTGAAAATTGAATAAGATCCTCTTTGCCTTTTTAAAAAAATTTAAATATAAAAATGAGGGCCGGATAGGAGAGGCATACAAATTCTAAAGATCACTCCATATTACACATATTTTTTGACAATCAGGGATCAACAACAAGAAAATAAATAAGAAAGCCCTAGCTATCCTATGGTTTGAAGTTCAAAGGTTAGGTTAAACAAATGTTTAACCCTAATTTAGATTAAGGAATCCTACTTGGGTAGATAGGGTTAAGGATATAGAAATGATAGGGCACAAGGGTGAATATCATATCTAATATGCTCAACTCAGATGGACCATATGTTAAATTTATAAAATTAAGATATGATATTAATGAAAAGTATAATTATTCTAGATATATAAATGACATAAAAGAGAGTACTTATCTATTTCTGATGCCAATACAGTGTTAGATCTAATATAGGAATAAATCAGGTAGGGAGATAGTTTTAAATCAATCATCAAATTTTGGATCTAGTGCCTTTGGCTCTCTAGACACTTGCATCAACTTGGGATAGTTGCATAGACACTAGTGTCTAAGTTTAATGCCAGTGTCTTATATGAAATATATACTCAAATAATATGTGACCACCTTAATGCTTCTAGGTTTGGCTTCACCTTTGCTCTAGTGCATTCAGATCTGGGTCATGGACTGCCACTCTTGGTGAAATGTCAAAACCCTAACTTTTCATATTTAATGTAACCTTGGGAAAAAATGGGTTAGTGGTCACATGGTGTTGAGTTGACCCAAAATGACCCCAATGTCAAAGGGCACTACCTATATAGCCAATACTCTAGAAGAGGGCCTTAGACTCATGTAGTTATACCCTATGTGTTGGCTTGTGTCTGAATCATGTAATGTGTAAAGCAAGTACAATAGTGACCTAGCTTGTAACTTGGAAAATATGACCTTGAGACTACTCCTTTAGTAATTTAAACTTATATATGGGTTGTTCCTTTGATTGATATCAGAATAGGGTAGAATAAGAAATTTTTAGGTAACTTGAGTTTTTTAGTGCTCTTTTGGTATGATTGGTAGGTGAGGAATGAATGAGGGTTGATATTGTGTTTATACTAATCCTATCAAGAGATAACTAAATTTAAAGCACTTAGGTGACCATTATGATACATTTAACTTATAAATTAGATGACTTTAGGGTACTAGACACTTGCATCAAGTAAGGACAGTAACATTGATGTTACCATTTATCCTAGATGTTAGTGTCCAAAGAAAAGGAGAGCATGCACAAGCTTAAAACTTATAGAGGTGTAAGATAAATACATTTTAAGAATTCTAGGCAAGATGGGATGTTTGTGTCATCAATATAAGTCTAGTTAGACTAAGATATTGGCCAAGAGGCATAAGATAGAGTAGATGCAAGGATTTTAAAATCAAGGCATGTGTAGAACTAAGATGAACAACTAGGGTCTAAGTTTTTTAAGTATACAAGACTAAGGTGCTACAGAATCATAAAATATCATTTACAACTATTACATCACATAAACAAACAAGTGAAGGCTTCCTATGGCTAGGATGTGAAAACAACTAGGACTTCTTCTTATATACATGAAAGCACGTGGAAACACAAGTGTATATAAAACATTTTATACTGGATTACATATTGAGTCATAACCCCTCACTCCACTAAATTAGGGGAAAATGATAATATCTTAGTCTAAAATAACAAATTTATGCTAGTTTTAAAATTGTGAACTAGGAATTTGACTCAAGAGAGGATGTTTAGTATGGTGTTAGTTTCAAATTAAAAATAAAATGAAAGAAACACACTAACTAGCATAACATCTATAGGCCTAGACACTAGAGAGAGCTTAGTTAACAAACATGAATAAAACACACAACTAAGATGCAAAATAAACCCTCTTTTATCTTCCTTGGATGCTCCAAAATGCTTGTTGTAGTGGCTTTCTCAATTTTTGCTCATGAAGTCTTCATCAAAGGAGGCTTGGTTATCTCCTCTTCTCCTTGGCACCTCATGGCTTTGGCTTGTCTTGCCTCAATATTTTGGCATCATAACTTTGGCATGTGAGAGCTCTTGGAATCAATTTGACATGGTAACTTTTCACAATTTAAGCTTTTTGAAAATATTTTAGCATAATAACTTTGCACCAAAATAGCTTAGAAATGATGTGGTAAGGCCTCCTATTTATAGATTTTTGAGGTTGATCATAATCAACCTAAACCGTCCATCTTGAGATTGAGATGTGTGATTGAGGATTAATTCAACTTTACAATTAAAATTGATAAATAGGCTCATCAATATTTGGGATATAAGAGCAATTAAGAGGCATTGAAGGCTTTGATGAGGCATGAGAGGCATGAATCTTGATATTTGTGGCATTTATGGCTTAGGGATGTCTTCTCAAGAAATGAGGTCACCTGATGATGTAGATATTCAATATTCATTTCAAAAAACAAATTATTCAACAAGTTTCCATGGAATTATTAATTAGGCCTTGATTTGTATTAATTAGCTCTTAAGCATGTTTAAGCACTTTGTACACAAATTACTCAAATTAATCAGAATGTCTTGTTATTGGTCCAAAATTTGACTGGATTAGAATTGGAAGGTGATGTTAGATGCATTAGATCCATTATTCCATTTAGGATATTATCAATGGAAAATAACAAAGGCACACATCTTGTACAAGATATTTCATAGGAAAGATCAATCCAGAGCACCCAGGTACAAAATTAGCATTTTGACTCAAAATGATCTAATCAAAGTTAGTTGGCCCATAAACTGCATTGTCCCATTTAGGGATACCCTAGCCAAAATTGGCATTTGAATATGTCAGTTTCAAATCTTTTAATGTGCTTTAGTTTTTTTAGGCCAAATTGTGTATTTTAAGTGAAAATTAGTCAAAATCTTAGTTGAAGGTTATTGGTGGCCAGTTTTAGGTGTCTATAGTTTGCCCCTATTTGGAAAGGCATTGTAAGCTATAAGAATAGTAACATTTTATCAAATAATGAAAAGGTCATGTATGCCTATAACTGTAATGATGATAAACTAATTTTATGATGCCCCCTCAAGGGAATGGTTGGCATAAGTAGGTTACCAAATGGTCCCTTTGAAAAGAAAGAAGCAAAATGAGGGGACCAAAGAAAGGAAAGATGATGGAGTGAAAACATAATGATATTGAAAAAGTATTCAAAGTCATTGAGAATGCAAGTGGGATGGTGTAAAATGGTTTTTCCAAAGGTGGTTATAAGCATTATACCCTGATAGTGGCAACATGGTATGATAACACAATGAGCTGCCCAAATGTAGTTATAATCATTGAGAACATGGAGCTGCCCTTGTTAGGACAGATAAACAAGATAACAATAGGCCCTTGTATGGGTAGAAAAAGTAAAGTGGTGACAACACAATGATTTGTCCAAAGGTGGTTATAATCATTGAAAAATGCAGGTGGGACAGTGTGCAATGATTTTTCCATGGGTGGTTACAATCATTGGACCCCAATTATGGTAAACATGATAAACTAGGATGGTGATAACTTAACACAGAGGGTAATGATGAATTAGAACAACCTACTAGTAGGGAGATGTTCATCCGAACTAATAAAGGTCAAAATTCTTTCATCGTTAAATACACTATTTGAGATATGATTAGGATGGAATCAGAATGTCGATGCCAAAGAGATTTTGCCATTATTGAATAGACTTTTTGAATCTTAGGTTTGTTGTAGCATGTGGGCATCATGGTATAACATCATGAGGACTTGGTCAAAATATGCATAAGGACTAACTCCTGTAATCTAATACCCAATAAAAAATAATTCACCAATGATAGAAACCATGATGATAATGTAAACATATGAAGATGGATGGGCTCAAGTGTAAGTATGGGAAAGGAATCACCCAATGAACACACATAAATTGAATCAAGGCGATAGTGTTGAAAGTAAACAAATAGGTAGATAAACAAACAAAATAAGCAGACACAAACAAATAAACAATAGAAACCATACAAGCATTACCCTTAGAAAATAGGTGACAACTAAATAAATTAACAAAATGGGGGAATAGAAGAAAGGGAAGTGGGTGGCCGAGATGTCTCCATATGCACTAGGCAAGTGGACGTTGCCTACATAGTTCCATGGATGTAATATCCAAAAAAAAAAAACTTCAAGCCAAATTTAGTTCTCTTAGGGAATGGGAAGAATGTGATAACTAAGAAAAATAAATAGAATGGATGTGATAGAAGAATAGGAATGGTCTTGCAAAAGGGTAAGTGCATGAGAGAAAAATGCCAAAAAAGATGGGGAAACTAAATGACAAGTGATTTGTTTGTAACTTAGTAAGGGTTCTCAGAATCCTTAAGTCAAAGAAGCGGTCAATGTTTTTATTCTTTTCTAATGATTTTTCAAATGTTTTTGGAATTATTTTGGAGTATCTCAACTCAATCGAGAATGATAAGACACTAAATGATTTAATCTCATAAAATGGTGAGAGTGTTTAAACTAAAGTTACTCATAAAATGATGACAGCATTAAAACTTAGGTTGATCACAAAATGGCAAAAACATGGTGAGAAGGGTGACAGAGCAGACCTCAACAACTAGTGAGTGTTGCTTACATAGTCCAAGAGTAGGACCTCTAGTCATTATAATTCTACCCTATAGTGGAGGAATTTGACTAGTGTAGCAGTCAATTCAAATAAAATAGACACAGTTGGTAAAAAGGCAAAGTATGACATAGGAAGTGACAAGTTAGTACGTCAAGGCTTAATAAATAAATATTTCCCCTACTTTGCCCATAGGTGGTTATAACTAGGACACAACAGCATGGATCAATGGTACTAATTTTCTCAAAGATGGTTATAATTAGTAATAAGACTGGTAATAAGAAAATAATAACAAATGAAGGATGTAACTATTAAAACTTTTCTCACACTACTTTAAAATATGATCTCTATCTGAAATACTTAAACTAAATAATGAAACTGATCAGATGCCTTGATGCTAAAAATGTGTAACAAATGGAAAAAACCAAGGTTAAATAGGTTAGGCTTTAGAACACACTAGGTTGATATTTTGGAAGTAGAAAGTGGATAGGACTAAGAGGATAGATAAGGATGTTGTTTGTACAAAGAAGAATAGTGATAAAATGGCATAACTAAAATGGTCCTTATAGATAATAAACCTTAGTAGTCAAGCATAGTACCACTTGAGATGAACAATATTCATTAGCTCAGGAAGTTCATCTCTATCTAGTGTGACAATCATGTATGCTCCTAATCCATAATCTATAGTAATGATGAAAGGCCCTAGCTAGTTTGGTTTGAATTTTCCTTTATGCTTCTTCTTAGTCATGGTATTCTTTTGGTTTTATTTAAGAACAAGATCATCAAGTTCAAATTTTCTATACTTAACACACCAATTATAGTGGCCTTTGAGTCAGTTTTGATATGCCTAAGGATTGTTGAGCTTCATTGTGTGTTTTTTATTGAGTAGATCTAGCTATTATAGGCAAGCTACTCGATATTCATGATCATCCAGGACATGCTTGAAAGAGATGAGTAGTAAAGGCAATTTGACCTCAATGGGAAGGATGGATTTAATACCATAAAAAAGTGAGTATGGAGTGGCTCATGTGGGGGTGTGATGATTGGTATAATATTCCCAAAGGGTAGGGAATATTTGAAGGTGTAAATCATGATTGGCATCATTGACAATCTTTTTGAGAATATTGACAATGGTTTTATTTGATACTTCAGCTTGGCCATTACCTTGAGGGTAATATACTATAGAAAAATGTTGTGTGATGTTATATTTGATACATAGTTGGTCTACATCCTTGTTCTTGAATGCTCCTCCATTATCAGATATAATGTTAGAAGGGATATCGTAGTGGCAAATGACATGGTTAAAGATGAATTTGAAATTTTTCTTTCCAATTATGTAAGTGAAGGGTATAACTTCAACCCACTTAGTGAAATACTCAGTGGTGATAACGATATGTTCATAGCCATTAGATGAAGTGGGTTTGATCTTTCTAATGAGCTCAAGTCCCCATATATAAAATCACCATGGTGTTAACATCAATTTCAGAGTTTTGGTTGGGGCATGAATCAGATTAGCATGCCATTGACATTTGTCACACTTCTTTACATATATAGCAGCATCTGCATCCATCATGGGCCAATAATAACTAGTACACAAGAGCTTTTTGGATAGGACTACCTCGCTAGAATGAGCTCCTCATACTCCTTTATGAACTTTTCTTAATGCTAGTGTAGACTCTATCAAAGTTAAATAATGAAGCAGAGTTCCATCAAAATTATGATGGTAAAGGGTGGAGCCAATTAGAGTATAATGAGTGAAATGATGAATGAAGGATTTGGTTTGTTTTCAAGATAGGTTAGGTGTTAGAACTTGGTCATGAAGGTAGTTGTAAAGGTCTAAGTACCAGATAGAATTAGGACCAACAATATCACAAACCATTGTAACAGTTGAAGTTCATAACCTGGTGCTAATAAATTCTTGATGAAGAACTAATACTCTCTAGCTTTATCTATTTGTCAAATCAAAGAGCCAATAGTATCCATGGCATCTGCAATTCTATTACTAGCCCTTGATATGTGCTCAAAATGAATGTTGGTAATTTATTGCTTAAGAGTGTCGACCATGACTTTATATGGAACCAACTTATCATCTTTGGTCTAAAAATGATATGTGACTTGATTGATGATTAATTAAGAATCACTATAAACTTAGAAATGAGATATGTTCTAATGCACTGCTTGTCAAAGTCCTATAACAAAGGCTTCATACTCAGTCATGTTGTTTGTATAAGGAAAGCTAATTCTAAATGATTTATGAATTGAATCTTCCTATGGTGTAATAAACAATAGGCCTACCCATGATCTATGTGTAGTAAATAAACTATTAAAATATAAATTTCAATGTTGCTCCTCAAGAGGTGTGTCAATGACGATCATTATGGATTTATCAGGAAAATGAAATGTGAGTAGTTTTGTGTCTGTAAGAGCTGCTTCAACAAGTTGATCTACAAGAACTTGTCCCTTGATTGCCTTTTGATTGATATACTCTATGTCAAACTCACTAATAAGCATGATCCACTTGGCCATTCTACCTTTTAAAGCTATTTTAGATAGTAAACACTTGAGTAGATCTACTTTTAAAATGACCGTGGTTTTATTATTCAACATGTAACGGTGTAGTTTTTGAGCTATGAAGACCATGGCTAGACAAGTTTTTTCAATAGGTGAATAGTTATGTTCATATGTGACCAAGGTATGGCTTAGGTAGTATACGACATGCTTTTCTCCATCATCATCATGTTGAGCTAAGAGTGCCCCACGATCATTGTCAGTAGTAGATAGGTATAACAAGAATGGCTTTTTTAGTATAGGAGGTAATAAAATAGGTGGATTAGCTAAATAGTCCTTAGGTTGTTGAAAAGTTGTTTGGCAGTGATCATCCTAGTGAAATGCAACTCCCTTCTTCAAAATATGTGTAAATAAATGACATTGTCTGCTAATTAAGAGATGAAGCATCAAATTGATTGGATCTTACCCTAAAAACTATGGAGTTACTTCAAATTTGTTAGTGGTGGCATCTCAGTTATAGCATGGACTTTAGCTGGATCAACTTCAATACCTCTATGAGACATGATGAAGCCAAGTAATTTTCCTAAGGTTATACCAAACACATATTTCTTTGGGTTGAGTCTGACTTTATACTCTCATAATCTTTCAAATATCTTATGTAGCACTACTAGATAGTTGGCCCTAGTTTTGGATTTTCCTAATATATCATCGACATAATCTTCAATAATATCATGCATTATATCATGGAATATGATAGTCATGGCCCTTTGATATGTAGCTCCAACATTATTAAGGCCAAATGGCATTACCTGATAATAAAATATTCCTCATGGAGTGGTGAATGTTATTTTATGTTGGTCTTCTAGTTTTATTCTAATCTGGTTGTATCCTAAAAAGCCATCCATGATTGAAAGCATTTCATAACCTACTATAGAGTTGATGATCATGTCAATATTAGGAAATGGAAAATCATCTTTAGGATAAGCTTTGTTGATGTCTCAAAAATTAGTGCATATTTTGATTCCTTCAATCTTTTTTCTAATAGGTACAACATTAGATATCCATTTTGAGTAGTAAATGGATTGGATACATCTTACTTCTAAGAGTTTCTCCAACTCTTTCTTTACCAATATAGAAATGTGATGATGCATCTTATGTATCTTTTATTTGATCATTTTAGTGTCAAGATTGACCACAAGGTGGTGCAGAACCAATGTGGGGTCTAAATCTAGTATGTTAGAATAGGCCAATGCAAAGATATCTACAAATTCTCTCAATAGATCTGTAATGACTTTACATTCCTCCTCAGTGAGGGACACACCTAATTTTATTCATTTTAGGTTTGATGGAGTCCTAATGTTTATGTGTATTGTATCTTCAACTAGAAGGGTCAAACCATCTTCTAGGATAGTAGGCAATGACTTAAACTAGTGGATTATGTTAGGGTCCTATGTTAGGACTTGATCTTCAACTTATCCTAAGCATGATGAATTTGAGTCCCCTAATGGGAGATCTAGCCATGTAACAAAAATAGTTATAAATTCTTGAAGAATTTGATCAAATACTTGTTGTGCAAAACTAAACTCAAATCCATAGGCAAGTTCATCATTGGTTGTCTCCTGGTCTAAATTCAAAGAAGAATGAACATCCCCATCTAATGGCACCTGAAACATGTTTTCACCACTATATTGGCCTTTCTTTTTACTTTTTTTGTCAAAAAGTGCCTCAAAGAGGTTTTCACTTGGTGACCTCAATATTTTACTTATTTGTTTTTGGTTAAGGGTGTTCACCTGCTCTCCAAAATAGGCTTCATAATCTAACATAATTGATAATATTGACTTGTGATCTCCCAATAGAATGTTGTCTCTAAGGCCTAAGAAGTCACAGAATCCCTCATCACTTTAGAACTCATCAATCGACAAAGTGGATTCTTGTTGGTCCCAGTCTATCAGTTGGGGATAGTATAATGGTAATGGGTTACGATGAGTGACTGAGGTAAGGGTTCAAATGGAATTAGTATCGAATAAGTTAGTCTTAGCTAGGTCATCAAAGGTGAGGTTGTGATCAGACTCTGCTTCACTATCAACATCAACCTCACTAAGTGTTGGTGATGGAATTTGAATAAGATATGTGGGGTCACCCCCAGGTAGTTTAAATCCAAGTCCATAAGGTCTTTCATACTTAGTAATGGAAATTGGCTCGATGGTTCCTTACTGATTTAGTATGAGGCCTCTTCTTTCATAAGTATGATGCTCCATGATCCTATTGGAAAATGGATACTTTGTACTTTTATAATAATCAACTTGGTCATCATTGTATAACCATGAGTTGTCCCCTTCAAGAGGGTCAAGCTCTAAGCCAGATGTTGGTACAAATGTGACAGGTCCCTTATCTTTGTTCTTTTGTTGTCAATGCATATGTGGGGTGAATTTAGGTCACCCAAAGGTTTTTGGATTCTGAGGAATATTGGCAATATGAAATGTATCATGGGTCACATACTTTCCTAGTCCATTATCTAAAATGGTGAAATGATTAGAAGATTTAGGAGGTGGCATGTGGGAAAGGGAATCCAAGGTATTAGGATCTATGCAATTATCTAGTGAAGGATCAATAAGTATAGCCTTTCATTTATCTTGTTTGGAACTTGGATTCATGTCATACTGATAATTATAGCTTTGAAATTTGGCCTCAATATGTTTATAGTGTTCATATGGGTGTAAATCTCTTAGAATATTGACTTCCATCCCTGAGTAGGAAAACTAGATACATTGGTGCAGTGTTGATGGGACTATATGAATCTCATGTAACCAAGGCCTGCCAAGAAGCATATTATATGATAACTCAAGATCAAGCACATGGAAAATTTTATCATGGGTCAAAGGCCTAATGATAATGGGAAAACTAATGGTGCCTTATGATTCTCTTTCCTAATTATCATAGGCCTTAATGGTTATTGTTTATAGCTGGAGATATGCCATTGTGTACCCAAGAAACTTGATGAGCTTTAGAGACACTATGGTGAGGCTTGATCCGTTGTCTATAAGGACATGTTTCAATTTATGACACTTTATATAAACCTCTACATATAATTGATTATTATGGAGTGGGCCAAGGGAAGACATATCACTTTGGTTGAATGTGACTTGTTAGGCTGAAGCTAGGTGTCTAATCAAAGCTTGAAATTTATCAAGGGATATATCATTAGAAATAGTAGATTGGATCAAAAACTTATTCAAGATGTTCTTGTGGATTATTGACATTCATAGCAAATCTAAAATAGAAATCTATGCTGGTGTCTTCTACAATTATTCCACAATATCAAACTTCTTATCCTGGTTAATAGTGAATGGTTTATTCAGAGACTAAATGGTTGGTTGGATAACAAGCAAAGTGGTGGATGGTTGTGGGCCTAGGATAGTGATCTTTGACCTCTGAGTTGTGATTGCATAATCAAAATTAAATACTGGACCATTATTGCTAACAAATGTTGGGAATGGTGTGGGACCAGATAGGACAAGTCTCAATTGTCAGTACACTCGTATGTGGTCATGTGGCAAGGATGAGTTGTCAATATAAGGTCCAAAAAAGGAAGTCTTAGTTTACTGGTTTACCTATATGCACTCCTAAGGAAAAGAAGGATTATCCATGTAATTTGGATTAATGTTGTTATTTAGCAATGGTCTAGGCTAATTTTTGTTTGGTCTAGGATTAATGGAGATGGTATTAACACTACCCCCTATAATATGACCTACAACCCTATTGTAGTCATGTGCAACTATATCATAGGTTTGTTGGTTATTACCATTTTGACCTTAGTTTTGTCCATGGTTCTGTCATTTTGGGTTTTGTTGTTGATTTTGCTAATTTCACTAGTTTGGCCTTTGATTTTGATATTGTTGATTTTACTGCTACACTAGCTATTGTTGTTGCTGCTGATTATTCTATTATTGTTGATTGTTATGTCGAGGAAAGGGGTTTTGATAAATCTTGAGAGTTTGAATGGAAGTGGAAGCACCATTATCCAATGTTATCTCCCCATTATCCAACATATTCTCAATTAAATGCTTGATTTGGACACATCTTCATAAATTATGCTCATTGACCTGATGATATTCACAGAATTCATTTTTATGGTACCAATCGAGATAAGGAATACCTTACAGATAATGCTTTAGTATAAGCCAACTAATCAGATTAGTGGCATCAATTTTTTGAAATATAGACTCAATAGGTTCTCCTAGGTCACTAAATACATGACGTGTAGGCATAGTTCTCCTAGGAGAAGGGGTTTGCAATGGTAAAGACTATTGTATTTGTTGTGCAGGTCTTGGTTGTTGTGCTTGCGGTACTGATTGTAGAGGTTTTTGAGTAGGAATAAGCTAAAAAGGTGGTGTATATAAAATTTTCACTATTTGTACATGGCATGACTCATTTACCCCATTTCCCACAACATTCCTATTGCAGTTAAATTGCTTTGGTCTTTCCTGGTTATTGACATGTGCTAGTTACAACGTTTGTGCTTACATTGGATGTTGGTTTTGACCATTTCCTTGATTGGTACCTATATTTTGATTGATTTAAGTAATCTTGATGATCCCTTTATTAATAAAATATCACTCAATTAACAAGCCTTTGTCAGTGATTTCCTTGAAAGTATGTGCACATTGTAGCTCTAGATGATATGTTATCTCATTATGCAAATTTCTGGTAAATACAGTAGCTAATTATTTATCTAGTAAACTATGGATGAAATGGATTGCAAGGGCTCTCTATCATTATAGATAGCTTTCAAAACTCCCACCAATTTTTTGCTTTACTTGCGTTAAGTCCACAAATGAAATATCATGCTTGAGATTATAGGAAAAGTGTTATACAAAATTATCAGAAAGATCATTGAAATCTATCACTAAATTCTTGGGCAACTTTAAAAACTACTCCAAGGCTTATCCAGCCAAGCTCCTTGGAAACAATAATAAAAGGTATATGTCATTATATGCCACTAGTTGACATGTGACAAAGAATTCAGTTAAATGGGCCTTAGGCTCACCTTTCCCTTTGTATTTGTCAAATTTTGGTGGTTTGTATCTTAGAGGAAATGGTATATATAATTATTCCATTTTGAATGGATAATAACACATGTCATAAAACTTAATTTTTTTAGTCTATTTCCTAGCCTGAATGGTAGCAATTGCATCCTTCATCTATTACAATTCTTGGGATAGGAAATTAGAAGGAACATTGGTTTGAGGGGGAATATTGGTTTGGGTAGATGGTTGGGAGGTCACAAGTGGGACACTTTTACTAGGGTATGATGGAGATATCTATTGGGGTATATTAGTTTGGTTGAGAAATAGACCAGGAATATGCATACATGGATTAGGATGTACTTGAAATTACACATTTAGGTGTGCAATATTTTGGTTTGGGTTAGTGATGAAGGTTTGACCAGGAGGATTTTGTAGTTGGGATGGAGGGATATAACTTTACTATGCTTGTTATGGTTGAAAAGGGACATGTTATCAACTAATCAAATATTGTTGTTGAGTGGGAACTTGTGGAGCAAGACCTTATCTCTAAATTTGTGGCACATTTTGAACTAGTAGTTGTCTATTAGGTACTTAAGAAACATGGGAGCCTCTTTGTTACATGAATCCCTATAGGGAAGTGAAATCAAGCTACAGATTCAGCATCTATTATTGACCAATATTTGCATGTTGTTGACTAGTCATCATTTGGTTTTGGATTGGTACACTGCTCTACAACTAACAATATGGAACATTAGTTGCTCCTTGTTAAGGTGGAAATATATTCAGCCTCTATTGCATTGGTACACTAGATTATAGCTGCTATTGTGAAATACTACTCATCTCTTGTTGAAAAGGAGTAGGTTTCATCATATTCAATTGTTGAGGCACGACATTGGTTGCTAGTTGACTACCTAATCCTATTGGTTGTGCACTTGAGGAAGCAGCTGGTTGAGGTTAGGATGTAGAAACTCCTATTCCTTGGTACGATGATCCACTCATGGTATTAAATATAGGCACATGTTGTTGACTAGTTGTTTGTGTGTTAGTAGCACTTAGATTAGGATTGGATACTGCTTGCACATTGTCTACTATGTTTGGCTCACTATTCTGCATAGAGGCTGAAGACACTTCTTCAATAATGAGCATATGCATCAAGTTATCTACTAAAGTGGTTTGCATGAATGGGTCAAAACTTAGATTCTCTTATCTAGTTAACTCTATCAACACTCTTGTTGAAGGAACTAAGTCAATAAGAGGTTTGATCATCATGTTCATCTAATTGAAATTACGTGTTATATTTTGGTAGGTTTGATATGTTATCTACATTTGGTTAAAGTGGTCTTCCATGATATTTTTGCCTCGATTAGATATATTAGGGTCTTCATAAATTGTTTGGACTAGAGCCATAGGATTGCTAGAAGAAGCCTATTGATCATAAATGATTTTGTGGGGTACTCTTACTAGGCTTGGTAAATTTTCATGAGGGAAGTCTACTAGAAACTTGGCCCCTACCTCTATGGATCTAACCAAAATCTCATCTTTTTTCTATAACAAATATCTCTCAAACAAAAATAGATCATACGTGGAAGTTGTATTAGTAGAATATGATTGTTGAAGAACCAACTCATCCACTATGGGTATTGTAGCTAGGTATTGTGCAGTTTATTCTTGGTCTTGTTTTGAATAAGGTGGTGTATTAAACAAATAATTAGCCAATAGATCTTGGCTTTGTGCCCCTAATTGAGTATTATAAGAGAGATAAGAATCCATCTCATAAGCAATATTATCTGTGTAGAGGTCTTACACCATTTCTTCCTGCATAACTACATTACTAATCCTTGGATTATACATGAGTCCACTATGAGTGTAGGAATACATGTTGGGATCTATAGTCAAGGATTTGTGATAAAAGGTCAAAGATTTTTACAAACTCTAAAATGGACAATATCTAAAATAGATGATGTTCTAATTTGGTCTAGATTCATCACAAGGATCAAAAGGTTTATATAAATATTTATGAGGAAACAAGCTAACATGAAGTATCTAACATTTCACTATTCACACAAAGATAAGCAAGTAAATGGACCAAAAACCAAAATTCCAAACTCCAAGGTTGAAGTGTTTTAAATCACTCTAATCTAGGAATTTAAAAGTTGCTAGGTCTTTTGGCCAAACGTGGTGTCAAAAGCTAGGCTCAACCTAGGCATGTGTTAGGACTCTTGGCCAAATGGTGTCAAAATATAGAGTTTGAAAATGGATGAAATTTTTAATCTAACGGATTTGAAACACTTCTAACAAACACTAAGCATTTGATTCTTGGACATGAACTCAATCAACTAGGTATAAGGTATGAAACAAAAGGCACTTTAGAGATAGTTTATTTTATTAAAAATAATGGTATAAAAGTTTGTTCTTTTGACAAATAAGATAGAAAAAAGTGAATGATATAAATATGCTAGACAAAGGATCACAAAAGTACACTCGAATTGGTTTGAAAATGTAGGAACAAATCTGAACTCTATGCAAGAGGGTCTATGAAAGAATATTTGAAATGTTTTGGGTAGTGTAAGGACACTACACTACCCAAAAGGTGTGGATAAATGTTTGTTTCAAAAAATCTCCAAGGCAAAGATAGTTTCCCACAATTTTGACTACATAACACTACTTTTATTGACTCAAAATGTTGTGGTGCATAAACTGAAAGTGCAAGTGTTTAGCACAAAATGTCTTAAGTCTATCAAGTGGTGATAATGATCTTAAGTCTAAAATGGCCTTCAACCCAAATGAGAAATTGAACCTAAGTTCCCTCAAGTTTAGTACAAATGGAAAACCCACTTAACACATCAGCCTTATTAACTTATAAGGGTGTAATATTAAATTTATATTATAAATGAAGGACTTAAACAACTTTGGTAAAGGTCTAGACTCAATTAGGCATAATAAATGTGCCAAAGTGGATGATATGACTCCCATGTTTTTAATGGACTTTTGAATAAGGCAAACTAATGATTTCATGTGGGTAGCATAATGTCTCTTTGTTCAAAAAAATGAGGACCATGTGCTTTGGTTTGTATCATTTGTTTACACCAAGTTTTGACTTCAAACAAGACTTTAATCTAAGACAAAACTCAACTAATTAATCTCTCTTAGACTCTAATTGACAAGGTTGCTTGGTATTGTTGGAATCCATCTATATACATCATTTGAGAGGATTTTAAGTGTTCATCCAAAAGTCAATGCGCATTATATAGTAGGGTTTTTACACCCACCTTCTCTCAAATGACAGTATTGTGACACAGACCTTGAGGCACACCTTGAACCAATAATACTTTCATGGCAAGTGGGGATTTGTCTAAGATCTAACAAGTTTCCAAACATTCTAGGGGAATCAATTTCACCATGACTTTCATTCTAAACAATGTAAAAAAAAGCATAGATATTGGGTCTGTATCATTTGGCTTGTTGCAAAAAAGTCTAGTCCTTTTTTCAACCATTACATCCTACTATTCACTTAGTGTAGTGCAATGTCCAAAGTGTCACTATGTCCCATGTACATCTCCAATTAGGATCCAAATTAAGTCAATTCTAGGAGGAAAAACCCTAGGTCAAAGCTTCCCTAAAGAACTTGTGGTAGGTGATGAAGTCCCCCTCATAAGCCAAGTTTGCATAAAAATAAAGAAATAATGAAAATAGAAAGACTTTAGGGTCATTTTCAAGGTCACTCAAACTTTGAAAAGTTTTTGGGGAGTGCTTTATATGATTTTATTTTTAATCCTTGTACTAGGATATTTGCAATAGGAATGGTGCTTTTGATTCCAAGGGTTCCCTAAAGGGGACAAATGAAAGAGCATACAGGCAACATCCATCTTTTTTCCAAATAAAAATCTAGTTTAAATAACTAAGTGAATACAAAAAGCTTGGAAAGGTGAGTTCATTTTTAAGCCCAAATTGAAAAAATGAGGTGGTGTTCATTTGACCCCTTGGTCTTAGTTGTAAATTTGAAAACTAATGCTAAAAATACTTATTTAAGCACCAAAATAATGTTCCTAATTCATTTTCAAGCATTCAAAAGGTGATATAAACATGTTTTAAGAAAATATCAAGCTTGGTCTTATAACAAAAATGTTAGCATGTCCTTTAGCCTTGAAGCTATTTTGGGTTTGAAATAATGAACTTCAAAAAAAAAAAACTCTCAAGTTTGTGTTTTAAGAAAAAGACAATGACCGATGTTGGTTCTATAACCGTTGATGGTTACACTTACTAACCAATGATGGTTATCTAAATAACATTGATTATAATAATAGTGATCGATGATAGTGATTTAATCGATGATGGTTTTACTAACTGATGTTGATTATTGTGTAAACCTATGACAAAGAAAAATGGCAAAAAAAAGTTAGAAAAATAAATTGCAAGAGTTTTAATGATCTAAATGAAGATTTTAAAGCTACACAATGATCTTCTTCATGTGTGGGAAGTGTTTGGTCCCACTGGGTATGCCATTATGTGAACTAGGAATTTTACTCAAGAGAGGATGGTTACTATGGTGTTAGTTTCAAAATAAAAACAAAATGAAAGAAACACACTAACTAGCATAACATCTCTAGGTCTAGACACTAGGGAGAGCTTAGTTAACAAACATGAATAAAACACACAACTAAAATGCAAAAGAAATCCTCTTTTACCTTCCTTGGATTCTCCAAAATGCTTGTTGTAGTGGCTTTCTCAGTTTATGCTCATGAAGTCTCCATCAAAGGAAGCTTGGCTATCTCTTCTTCTCGTTGGCACCTTGTGGCTTTGGCTTATCTTGGCTCAATATTTTGGCATCATAAATTTGGCATGTGAGAGATCTTAGAATCAATTTTACATGGTAACTTTTCACAAATTAAGATTTTTGAAGATATTTGAGCATAATAACTTTGCACCAAAATAGCTTAGAAATGATGTGGTAAGGCCTCCTATTTATAGATTTTTGAGATTGATCATAATCAACCTGAACCATCCATCTTGAGATTAAGATGTGTATTTGATGATTAATTCAATTTTAAAACTAAAATTGATAAATAGGCTCATCAATATTTTATATATAGGAGAAATTAAGAGGCATGAAGGGCTTTGATGAGGCATGGGAGGCATGATTCCTGATATTTGTGGCATTTATGGCCTAGGGATGTCTTCTCAAGAAATGAGGTCACCTGATGATGTAGATATTCAATATTCATTTCCAAAATAAATTATTCAATAAGATTCCATGGAATTATTAATTAATCTTTGATTTGGATTAATTAGCTCATAAGCATATGTAAGCACTTTATGCACAAATTACTCAAATTGATCAGATGTCTTGTTATTGATCCAAATTTTGACTGGATTGGAATTAGAAGGTGATGTTAGATGAATTAGATCCATTAATCCCATTTAATATATTATAAACAACAAATAATAAAGGCATGCATCTTATGTAATATATTTGATAGGAAAGAGCAATCCAGAGCACCCAAGTGCAAAATTGGCATTTTGACTTGAAATGCTTTGATCGAAGTTAGCTGGCCCATAAATTGCATTGACCCATTTAGGGATACCCTAGCTAAAATTGGCATTTAAATATGTCAATTTAAAATATTTTAATGTGCTTTAGTGTTTTTAGGCCAAATTGTGTATTTTAAGTGGAAATTGGACAAAAGCTTGGTTGGAGGTTATTAGTGGCCAATTTTACAAACCATAGGCAAAGAAATGTCTTCTCAAATAATGAGATATGGCATGTATTCCGATAATAATATAATGGTTGAAGAACAACGTTCCAAATGGTTTTGGGAAGCATATGATGATGCCCCCTTAAGGGAGTGGTCATCACATTTGTTAATAGATAGTCCCTCAATTAGAAACAAAAAAAAAGGTGGAATTAACCTATGGTTGAGATTAATCTAAATGAGAAAATGCCTGCATGCATTGATGTAAAAATGATATTGGTTTACCCAAAGGTGTTTATAATCAATATTAAAAATTAATATATGATTTGCCCATAGGCAATTATAGTCATTAAAATGACCTAGATTGGCTAAAGATGATGGTGCCCTAGTTAGGGTTGATTAACAAGCATAACTCAAGGATATAACCTAGAATATAGATTAAATATGAGCGGGTGCAAAGTGATGAAATAGATGAATAGAATAATAAGATTAATCAATAGAAAATATTCAATTATACCTGCCAATGAAGAGATGCTCATCCTGATTAGCAATGATATAACTAGAATGGTTAATGGGTTTATTTGATCAAGGGTGGGATGGGAGGATTTTCCAAGGTGCCAAGGAGAAACTTTTCTGGCTCCATTGATTGTAGACAAAAACTAGTGTAACATAGTTTATAACCTAAGGAAGAAGATATAAGGAAAAATAATGGGAAACAAGTTTAGTTCCACCACCCTATTACCACTTTTGTATACCAATATTTTGATTGGGTGAGGTGATATCATATAATGGATAAAGTTAGATAATCCTAAACCACTAAACCTCTTATAGAAAAATAGACTTGCAAAGAGCTCTGTTACTAAATTTTAGGAACTTCAAGATAAATTAAAATAACATAAATATAAACAATATGCACTAAATGGAAATATAATAACAATATTGTGAAAATTCATAATCTCACTACAAAGTATCATGGGCTTGTTCAAGGGGGAAAACTCTTTGAGCACAACACAATACAAAATATTCAATAGAAGATTTTTCACTTTACACAAGCCATCCATTTAAGTTATTCTACTCAAGACAACTACTACCTCTCATATATGTGGGATAATTACAAATGTCAAATGGGAAAACTTACAAAGCATGTGTTCAATATTTTATTGTCAATAACTAATACAAACTACAAGAGTTATGATGATATACTTTGTTCCTAAAACTCTGGTGTATGGAATTTGCACTAAAAAGTACCCTTCCATAGGTCAAAGTCTATCATAGTTTAATTTGGGTCAAACTTGTGTTACCATGTATGTGTATGATCTACAAATGTCATGGAAAATTTGAATACCTTCCTTGATGGGGAAGTTACTCCCTTTGTGTTCTAGGTTATCTCAAATTTATGCATTTGATCAACTGCATCTTTAATTATATGATACTCTAACAATTTTAATGACACCTCATTAAAGATGGTTAGATGAATTGTTTACTATTATTATTTTTGTGCACTACTTCCTGAGGTCACACCTCTAAATCCATTAACACACCCTCCTATAATAGTGTTTATCATCCTTCCACTTCCTTTTGTGGTACTTCCTTGATTAACAATTTTAGGGTTTATTATTAGATTACTCCCATCAACCAAAAAAAACTTGTACTCTAGTCCTTCATGTTGGTAACACAATGTTTATAAGAACCCCTTATGTTTCACTTTCACCACTCACTTGTGCACTATTGATAAGTATTGTCATTAATGACAAGGTTGATGTCATTGATTTCAAGGTGCATTTGGTGAAGATGCATGGCGAGTGGTTTGTTAAGTTATAAGCTTGTGTGCTTAATATGATAAGGAAGCCATGTGACATGAGAGAATTCGAAGGCAACCTAATGATTATTTTATTGGTTATTTTCAAAGTTGTTACAGTGGTGTGATAATGTTTTGTGATGAATGTTCTTGTTTGATATCATCAATGAGGTAAGCATGTTTGAATACTAATCCTTGAGTATAAGGTGTCTTGAGAAGCCTCGTTATAACAAGTATAGTCGTATCATGAGCATATGCACGATGACCATGAAGAGGTATGTGTATAGGTATGACATTGTTTGAGTATCATGCAAGGCATGTGATCAAGGTGTAAAAGCATCAAGGAGTGGTTCAAGGTTAGTTTTCAAGTTTCAAATACTTGAGAAGCCTAGTCATGGCATGTAAAGTCCTAATGAGAAGGTTTGATCAAAGTGGATTGGTGAGATGAATACACATAGGAATAAAAGGTTATATGATTTTTATTGATTATGCATATGAGGCATTGAATAACTCATGTGAGTCTCAAGGTGAGCCTATAGGGGTAGGACCTATAGACCTAATATGCATATAGACCACTCTTAGATCATGTTTGGCCTAATGAGACATCATGATCTACTGTCAAGGCATATAAAAGATGTATGAAAATTTTTAATCATGAGATAATTTTATTGAGTATGTGATTGAGGTGTAGAGTTCTTGGAAAGAGGCATGAAGGTCAGTTTCAAGGCCTAATGTGGTTTGCAAGTCAAGATCTAAGTAAGCAAAGAGAGAGTAAGCCTAATGGGGTATCAAGATCAATTTCTAAGGAAAGTGTGAGTATGCTTGCATGGACATAGGTATTATATTTTTTTTTAAACATGTGCACAAAGTTTGAGGTCATGGTTTACAAGAAAAGGCATGAAAAGTGGTTTTAAGGTCTCTCAAGTGCACAAGATAAAGTGTTCTCAACCCAAGAAGGAATTTTAGGTGTTCATTGTCATGTTTAACATCTACATGAGAACATAATATATTCATGGTAGATGTATAAGGGTCCTATTTCGTAATTATAGTCATTAGTTTTTGGATTAAGAGGTTATGCTTTATGAATGATCATTAAGAGTGGAAATAGGTTTAAACCCTTCTAGAACCCTAATAAAGACCTGATGTTGAAAATGTTGATCAAAATAGCCCAAAATGGTATTAAATTACTATAAAAACTATTATATCTTGTATTAATCTCTCCCAAACACCTCCATGTGTGATTGAGTTGTCAGGCGTGTGAGTAGACCCTATAAGAAAGTGCACATTTCTTGAAGATTTGTTGTAGAATTCAAAGTTGATAAAGTCAAAGTATGAAAATCATTAGATGGAAAATTTTTAGAATTTTATTTGATGTCCATGGTGGTTTCTATTTAGGTTATATCCCTTAGGTTTTCTAAACTAGTCATCCAAGACAACATGTCACTCATAGGCCTAATGATGCAAATAATGAGACACCCAAGTAGAAGTGAGAAGATGATTAGGGATGTGTTATCATGGAATAGTGATGAATAAAAGTACATGGAGACATTTTTAAATACTTATAATACATTTTCATGTTGGATAGAAGATTTGGATATCATTGTATATAGCAAAAATTTGTTCACAAGTTGACTTGCTAGCTCAATGAGGTCTGTATACAGTGAGGTCATGAGATTGGTATGCAAGACCAATATTTCCATTTGACCATGTTATCCTTATATTTTAGAATGGTCTAATGATATTATAGTATCATATAATTTCATAAAAAGTCTTTAAAAGTATTCATATAGGTGTTGAAGGTCAATGTCATCATGATTGTGCTTTAAGGTAAGCTAGTAGTTATGGGTAAAAAAGTTACAATGATGAGTTTGAAGCTCTATGCCTTGAGTTGAAGTATATAAGGAACATGGTTTTTTTTTTTTTTTAAATTTTATGTCCTATCCAATCCTTGTATAATGTTTGATAATAAATGAAATTAATTAAAATGTTGAAGCCAAAATGGGTTGTCTATTTCTGGTTTGACTATGTGTACTGAAGACAAAAGATTGGTTTGTAAGACCAATATTTGACATTACACCTTATGATTTTAATATTTGAGAGTGACTTATAGATATCAAAGGATATTTTGAAGATATCATTGGTCATGGGAAGTGTTCTTTCAGGTGTTATAGATCAAGTTATTTATGAATGGGTTTTGGAGTGTTCTGATAGTTCTTAGTGGGCTATTATAGAGAAGGGTTTGAGACTTTTTTCCCTGAGGTGTGAAGTCTAAAACATATGGTGATGTCCCTTAGGTCATATAGATTTTGTGTATATGTTTTATTTTCATGGTTGTGTGGCCAAACATTGTGTTATCTTTAGTTGTTCAAGACAGACCTTTATGTGTGTGAGGAGGCCTAATTGTGAATAGTATTAATGGCTTGCTTCTAGTGGTGATTGATGCTAAAAGGTATCATGGACATAATATTAAATTATCAAGTGGTAATAATTTTAGGTGATATTTTACATAGCATAAACATTTTTTACATCCTTTTTCTTAAATAATCCATTATTATCACATATAATGTCAGATGGTATACCATAATGACAAATGAGAAGATTGAAGATGAACTTGGAAATCTATTTTCTAGTCACGTAAGTGAGGGGTATAGCTTGAACCCACTTAGTAAAATATATAGTAGCAGTAAGGATGTGTTTATGGACATAAAATAAGGTAGATTTAATCTTCCCAATGAAATTGAGTCCCTATGTTGTAAGCAACCATGGTGTATGCATTAGTTTTAGAGTTTTGGTCAGGGCATGAATCAGATTAACATGCCTTTGACATTTATCACACCTTTTGACATAAGCAGTTGCATTTGCATCCATAGTTGGCTAATAATAACTAGTATGTAGGATCATTTTGGCTAGGATGGCCCCATTGGTATGGGCTCCACATACTCTTTCGTGAACTTCTCATAACATTAATGTTGATTCCTCAAAATTTAAACAATGAAGCAGAGTTCCATCAAAGCTATAGTAGTAAAGGGTTGGGCTAAGTAAGGTATAACATGAGGCTTGATGTATAAATGCCTTTTGTTATTTATGTGATAGGTTTAGTGGCATGATATGGTCATGAAGGTAGGTAAAGAGGTCTAAATACCATATAGAGTTGGGACCAACAATATCAAAGATCATTACAATAGTTGAAGGCTCATGAGCAGGTGATAGAATATTTTCATTGAGGAATTGATATTCTTTTGTCTTATCAGTGCGGTGTATCAAATAGCCAATGGTATCCATGGCATCCATTATTTTGTTACTAGAACTGGGTATGTGTTCAAATGTTATATCAGCAATATGTTATTTGAGAGTGTCCACCATGGCCTTGTATGGTACTAGCTTATCATCTTTAGTCTAAAAGTGGTTTGTGACCTGATTAATGATTAAATGAGAATCACCATAAACTATGAGATGTTGGATATTCCATTGTACTTCTTGATAAAGCCCTACAACAAGTTTTTCATATTCAACCATGTTGTTAGTACAAAGAAAGCTAATATAGAATGACTTGGGGATAAGATCCCCCTATGGTGTAATAAATAATAGTCCTACCCCTAATTCATGCAATGTGAATGAGACATTGAAATACAAATTCTAGTGTTGCTCTTCAAGATGTGTTTCAGTGATGGTCATGATGGAATCATCTAGGAATTGAAAAGTTAGGGGTTTAGTATCTACAAGGGGAGCTTTAACAAGTTGATCTACAAGAACTTATCCCTTGATAGCTTTTTGGTTGACAAACTCTGTGTCAAAATTGCTCGGAAACATGATTTATTTAACCATGCAGCCTTATAAAGTTATATTGGATAGTAGATACTTGAGAGAATTTACTTTGTAAATATTTATGGTCTTGTTGTTTATCATGTAATGTTGTAGTTGTTATGATATGAATACCATAGCTAAATAAGTTTTTTCAATTGGTGTATAGATGTGTTCATATGCAACTAGTGTGTGACTTAGATACTACATGATATGTTATTTTCTATTATCATAATGTTGGGATAGAAGTGCTCCTAGGGCTTTGTCTATGGTAGATAGATACAGTAAGAATGGATTTCTAGGCATTGGTAGTAACAAAATAGATAGATTGGTAAGATAATCTTTTAAGTGCTAGAATGTTTTCTAGTAGTCTTCATCCTAATGAAATGTTGCACCCTTCTTTAGTAAGTGTGTAAATAGATGGCATTTTTTGGCTAATTGCGAGATGAATCACTTGATAGATTGAATCTTTCCCTACAAACTATGAAGCTACATCAAATTAGAAGGTGATGACATCTTAGTAATAGTTTGTACTTTGGCAGGATCAACTTTAATGCCTCAATGAAGCATGATGAAGCCTAACGATTTACTATAAGTGACACCAAAAATTCACTTCTTAGGATTGATTATAACCTTATACTTAAAAATCCTCTCAAATATTTTGCATAGTATAGTTGTATGATCGACATGGGTCTTTGATTTACCCAATATGTCATCGACATCGTCTTCAACAATGTCATGCATCACATCATAAAATATGATGATCATGGCTCTTTGGTATGTGGCCCCAACATTATTGAGACCAAATGGCAAAACCTGATAATAAAATGTTCCCCATGGAGTGTTGAATTATATTTTATGTTGGTCTTCTGGCACAATCCAAATCTGGTTGTATCCTAAAAATCCATCCATAAGTGAAAGCATTTCATACCCCATTGTGGATTCAAATATCATGTCAATATTTGGTATAAGAAAGCCATCCTTGGGGAAAGCTTTATTTATATCTCTAAAAATGGTACAAATTTTAATTCCATCAGGATTCTTAATGATGGGTAAAACATTAAAAATCCATTCTGAATAGTCAAACAATTAGATGCATATCACTTCTAAGAGTTTTTACAACTCTTTATTTACTAATACAATAATATGAGGGTGCATCTTGCACAATTTATACTTCATAGGTTTGGCATTAGGATATACAATAAGGTGGTGCACAACCAAGGTGGGGTCCAAACTTGACATGTCTAAATAGGTCCAAGCAAAGATGTAACCAAATTCCCTCAAAAGGGCTATAAAGATTTAACATTCTTCCTCGATAAGGTATGCACCTAATCTAATCTATTTTGGGTCATCTGGAGTCTCGATGTTGACTTCTATAGTATCTTCTACTAAGAGAGTTAAACCATACTACAAAATAGTTGGCAATGATTGGAATTGACCTATAACTATAAAGACCTCTATTTGGACTAGTTCTTCAAGATCTTCTAAACAAGATGAATCAAAATCTCCCAATGGTAGGGATGGCCATGTTATAAACATTGTTAGAAATTCCTCTATAATTCGATCAAAGTCATGTTGTTTGGAAAAACTAAACTCAAACCTAAAAGCAAGTTTATCGTTGGTGGTCTCCTAAGCTTCATTTGAGGAAAGGTGAACACCCCCATCTAATAGCACCCAAAATGGGTTTTTATCAAAAGACTAACCTTTCCCTTTACTTTTACCCTAGTCCAAAAGTGCCTTAAAGATGTTTTCACTTTGGGACCTCAATGTTTTATTTATTTATTTTTGGCTAAAGGTGTTCATATGTTCTCCAAAAAATATTTTAGGATCCAATTTGATAGAGAACCCTTACTTGTGGTCTTCTAATCGAACATTGTCTCTTAGGCTTAAAAAACTAAAAAAAGATTAATCATTCTCAATCCCATCTACAAGAACTGTGGATTCTTGTTGATCCCATGTTATAAGTTGAAGGTGATAAAGAGGAAATGGGTTGTGTCAGATAACTAGGGTAAGGGTATGAATGGCATAGGTTTCAAATATATTGGTATTGGTAAGGTCTTCATAAATAATGTGATAAAACTATAATTCACTGTTGACATCCTCATCACTAGATGGTGTTAGAACATGAATAAGATACCTGGGGTTACTCCTAGGTGGTTTAAATCTGAGACCAGAGGTTCTTTTGTATTGAGTTAAAAATTTTGGTTCAATATTACCCTATTGATTTGGCCTAAGTCTTCCTCCTTCATAGGATTGGTTTTCCATGATTTGATTAGGAATGGGATACTTGGAATTTTTGTAAAAACTTGCCACTTTGTCATTATATAACTAGGTTTCATTAGTAACAAGTGGCTCCTCTTCTTGGCCAATGGCTAGTGTGAAAATGATAGGAGATGGACTATGAAGTTTGCCTTTCCCTTTTCATTACCATTCCATGCAAAGTGGCCTAGATTTAGGTCTTACATAGGACTTGAGATTCTGTAGAAAATTGGCAATGTGAAATGTGTCATGGGTTAGATACTCTCTTAGGCCACTGGTCGAGATGGTAAAATGATTATACATTTCTAGAAGATGTATGTGGGAAGATGAATCAAGACTATCTGGGTCTATACAATTGGTCTTTGGAAATTCAATGAGTATTTATGTTTCTTTGTCCTTTTTGGGAATCAGATCTAGGCCAAAGTGGTAGTTATAGCTTTCATACTCCACCTCTAAATGTTTTCAATGTTCATATAACTACAAATCTTCATTAATGGAGACCTCCATGCCTGAATGAGAGAACTTGAGACACTAGTGAAATTTCAGAGGGATTGCACAAATTTCATGTATCCAACATCTACCCAAGAGAAAATAATAAGATAGATCTAGGTCTAAAACATGGAAAAGTGTATCATGGGTCAAGGGCCCAATGATAACTGGAAAGTTTATGGTGCCTTGTGATTCTCATTCGTCATTGTCATAGGCCTTGATAGTAATTATCTTTGACTGTAAATTGGCTATTATATATCTAAGATGTTTGATGAGCTTTAGAGACACAATATTTAATCTCAATCCATTTTTTATGAGGACACATTTGACTTTATATCACATTACGACAACTTCAATGTACAACAATTATTATGGAGAGGGCCAAGGGATAACATATCACTTTGGTTGAAGGTTGATTATTGGTTTAGGGCTAGATGTCCAACCAAAGCTTAAATTTTTTTTGGGTTTATGTCATAACTTAGGATTGGCCTAACAGTTCTATTAGGATGTTTTATAGATGGTAGACATACATAGCAAATCTAAAATGGTGATTTATGTAGGCATCTTTTAGAGTTATTTCACAATGTCATATAAATTTTCCTTAACATAGGTGTATGGCTTATTCCTAGCCAAGACAGTGAGTTGGATGGGTTTGTTGTAGGAGGTTATGGGTCAGGAACGGTAATATTTGACTATCAAGTTGTGATTGCATAGTCAAGATTAGATATAGGATCATTGTTGGTAGAAGATGATGAAGGAGGTGGGCTAGATAAGATAAGTCTTGATTGCTAGTGCACTTAGTTGTGGTCATGGGGCAATCATGAGTTATCAATATAAGGTCTTAAAATAGTAATCCCTGGTTGTTATTGTGCTTGTTTTTAGTCCCAGGTCAAGGAAGGATTACTATCATAGATGGTTTGATTATAATTGTTTGTCAATGGCCCTGTTCTATTAAAACTTGGTCTAGGATTAATGGTGATGGTTGAAACATGACCTCCTATAATATGACCTACAATTTTGGTGCAGTCATGTGCATGGTAAGTCTATTGGTTATTGTAATTGTTCTAGCCTTGATTCCTTCCATTCAGTTGACATTGTTGTTATTGACATTGATATTATTATTATTGTCATGGTTATTGATACTATTGTTCTATCTTTTATTGTTATTAATTGTTATTGTTATATTATGGAAAAGGGATTTGGTAAATACCCAAGTTATAATTAGATGTAGATGCACTATTATCCAATGTAATCTCCCCATTGTCTAACATATTTTCAATGAGGTATTTTATGTGCACACAATGATGTAGATTATGTACACAAACACGATGGTATTAATAGAACTCACTCTCTCTATACCAATATGGACAAGGAATGCCCTTAAGATAATGATTTAAAATTGGCCAACTAATCATGTTATCAGAGGTTAGCTTGTGAAACATGGTTTTAATAGGTTCTCTAAGGTCACTGAAGACTCGACAAATAAAGGAATTTCTTTGCAAAAGAGGGATTTATAAGGTCTTAGTTGTTGTATTTGTTGGGTTGGTCTAGGTTTTTATGAATGCTACACTTTTTAAATGGGTGACTGATGAGGAGTAAACTACATTTATGACATAGGTGATGTATATGGTGTTTTCACCATTTAGGCATGATGTGACTTGGTTACTCTATTTCTTAAAAAAATCTTATTATGACTAAACTACTTAGATTTTTCATAATTACTGGCCTAGGATGGTGTCGATGCTTGCATTTGGACTTGGTTTTGGTTCTAATTTTGGCCTATTCCTTGTTTTTTATTTTTAGTTTATTTAGATGAGGTTAACTTAACAATCCCTTTATTAAAAGGGGCCTTTTCAATCATCAAACCTTTGTCAATAATTTATTTGAAAGTATGTGCACAGCAAACCTCCAAATGAAAATATATCTCACTATGCAATTTTTTTATAAACACAATGGCCAATTATTTATCTGGTAAGTTATGGGTGAAGCGATTAATAAGTTCTCTCTATCTCTATAGATAGCTTCCAAACCTTTCACAAACTTTCTTCTTGCCCTGAGTCAAATCTACCAATGAAATCTCATGTTAAGATTATAGGAGAAATGTTGCATAAATTTGTCTAAGAGGTTGTCAAAATCAAATACATAATTCTTTGGAAATTTAAGGAACCATTCCAAAGCCTATCCTACTAGACTTGGGGGAGATAAGAGGAGGTAAATGTTGTTGTAAGCCATTGGTTGGCAAGCAACAAATAATTCTACCAAATGGGCCTTAGGGTCTCTTTTACCCTTGTATTTATCAAATTTTGGTGGTTCCTAGAGGAAATGGTATCTGTAGATACTCCATGTTTAATGGGTATGAACACATGGCATCTAACTTTAAATTTTTGGTCTCTTTCCCTACTTGAATGATAGTAATTGCATCCTTAATTTGATGTAGTTCTTGTGCTAAGAAACTAAATCAAACATTGGCCTAAGGTGGAGGCTAGGTGGTCAAGGGTAGATGACCTTTACTAGGGTATAACAGAGGTATGGCTTGTTATGGAATGTTGGTTTGATGAGTGAATCAACTAGGAATATGCATCTATGGATTGCGATGCGATTATTGAAATTGAATGCATTATGGTGTTATATTCTAGTTTGGGTTTAATAGATAGGCTTAATTTTGAGGTAATTATGGTTGTGATGGAAGGATATGGCTCAGGGTAAAGTATTGTGCATGATGAGGTTGAGTAGGTACTTTTTATTGACTAGCCAAACCTGGTTGAAAAAAGGGAACTTGTTGTGGACCAAATCCCTATTATTGTATTTGCAGCACTCTGAGTGAAAGGCAATTATTGCCTAATTAGTACTTGTTGGATAGTGGTACCTTTTGTTGCATGAACACCTATTATGAAGTATATGCTTGTATGTTTGGCATTTATCTTTTACCAATAGACACATGTTGTTAATTAGACAACATTTACAATTGTAAAGGTATATTGGTATGTGATTTTAGAGGTTTACTTGTCATTACCTATCAAGGTGTTAGGTTGTGAAGCTAAAAGCTTCAACTTGTTGCAGACATGGAGGAGGTTGTTGAGTTCCAGGGATACCGACGTCAGCAGTGGGACAGACGTCGGTCAGATTCAGTACAGAAGGCAACTGACATCGGCAGGGAGTTGGCTGACATCGGTCACCTCCAGTCAGATAGGGACTGACATTGGTCACCTGTGTGTTCTGAAACTATTCATTGCATGAATAGTTAGTTCGTTGAACTGATTGTTTGCATGTAAAGGCTATTTCGATTCTTGAGCTGCATGTCTATTATTAGTAAACTAAGAGTCTAAGTTATTGTTTAAGTCTGGGATCTATTTATAGACCCATTGGCATGTATTGTAATTATGAGCTAAAAAGGAAGGCAAGGAAGATCCTTCCATTGTAAGATCATTGAGTTACAGGTTGTTGCAAGCTCATAGGAGATCTACATGTGTAAGTAAGGTCTATTGAATTGCAGGTTGCAAGTTCATGGGAGATCTACTTGAAGTACTTTAGAGTGCTTGGTACTAGCAGGGTTATTACTGACTGGTTGGAGAGGTGAACACCAATTCTGTGTGTGAGTTGTGTGTTGGGACCATTTTTGGTAGGAGAGTGAACTCTTGATTGAGAAATACTGGGAGCCCTTGAGGTGTGGGAAGCCTCTGAGAGGTGGAAGAAGAAGTGGCATCTTCTTTATTGTATTTTCTTTCTAGATGAGTATTAATACAAGATTGTGTATTGTCTCTCATATTCTGTGTTATTTGTGAATTCTAGTTACTTGTACTTCTGGTTAATTTTGCATGTTTAATTGCTTGTATTTGGTAATCATATTGTGCTCTTTCTGAGGAGCAAGATCCTAACAAGTGGGATCAGAAGAGGTGTGTTGTTCTGGATTCCCCAACAACTGTATCAATTAGTACTTGTTGAATAGTGGTACCTTTTGTTACATGAACACCTATTATGAAGTATATGCTTGTATGTTTGGCATTTATCTTTGACCAATAGACACATGTTGTTAATTAGACAACATTTACAATTGTAAAGGTATATTTGTATGTGATTTTAGAGGTTTACTTGTCATTACCTATCAAGGTAAAACATTTATTGCCACTTATTGAGGCAATGTAATATTTGGCCTCTACTATAGAGGAAGATTAGACTGTACTTATTTTGGAATGTTAGTTGTCACCTATTGAGGTGGAATAGCTTTCATCACTAGTTATTGAGGCAAGGCACTAATCAGCGCTTGATTACATAATCCTTGTGGTTTCATGTTTGAAGAAGCAACTAGTTGAGGATTAGAGGTAACTTGTTGTGGTTAAGATGTAAGATTTCCTACCCCCTACTATTTTGATCCACTCATGGTGTTAACTAAAGCAACATGCTATTGCAAATTAGTTTTTGGTGTAGTTAAACTACTTTGGCCTGGATTAGAAGACACTTGCATGTTATCCTCTATGTTTGGCACATTATTCTACGTAGAAGCCATAATCATTTCTTCAATAGATAGGATATTGTATATGTCACTGACTAAAATTATTTTTTTAAATGGGTCTATACCCAAATTATCTCGACCTATCAACTCAATTAATACTCCTGTTGAAGGAGATAACTCTATGAGTGGAGCATTTGACATAGCCATGTTATTAAAATTAGATGTTAGATTCAAATAGGTTTGATATGCTTGTTACGTTTATATAAAGCGGTCCTCCATGAGACCCTTTATTTTGACAAGCATTTTAGGGTCTTGATATGAGCACTTGAGGATTTTTAGTAGAATCATGTTTAATGGTTTGGGTATAAAGCATGCTAAGAAACACTCTAACTAGACTAGTTGAATTTTCATGAGGTAGTCTATTAGAAACTTGGCCCCTACCTCTATGGCTATGAATAAAATCTTGTCCTTATTTTCAATTAAGTGATGATGAAAAAAGTAAGGATCATATATCGAGGGCATAGTAACATAATATGGTTATTTTTGAAGTTGTTCTCCAATCAATGGTATGCTAGCTAGATATTATGCAGTTTATTCTTGGTCTTGCTCAGAATATGGGGGTGTGTCAACCAAATAATGAGATAATGGATCTTGGCTTTGTTTCCAAAATTTATCAGTGTAAGAAGGATAAGGATCCATTTCAAAAACCACATCATCATCGTAGGGGTCTTGGACAAAGTTATCATTCGTGACCACATTATCATAACATGGATTATACATGGCTCCAATATAATTGTAACAATACATATCTAAATTAATGACTAACATTCCATGAAGATAGGTCTAGTTTCTACAAATTGTAAAAAATAAGGTTTAAAATATAAATGGTTTGAACTTTGTCTAACTTGATCTAAAAATTGGAGTTGTATGTCTAAAATGAGCAATGATAAACTTGGGTTAAAATAGTATAATGTCTAATGTCTTACATAAATTGTCAAGTGGATGGGTAAAACCAAATTCCAAACTTAAGTGAAAAGTGTTTTAAACAAGTATAAACTAGGTCTAAAAAAATAAATGTTTCTAGGTCTTTTCGGAACAAGGCACAAAAGCTAGGATCAAAATAAAAGCAAATTTTCTAGTTCTTTTGGGAACAAGGCACAAAATCTAGACTTTAAACAAAATGAGGTCTAAGAGGAAAGAGATTCAAATAACAAATTTGAAACACTTTGACACAAACTAGGCATTCATATTTAAACATACACTTGATCATTTCAAAAAATATATTGGACTTTAGGCATATAGAAGATAGACCACTTCCCCAAATTTAGGTATAAAAATAATTTTTTAAATTGAGCAAGGAATTAGTCTAAGTTGCACAACCCAAAAGTGAAAGGTAAATGTCTAAGCCAAAATTATGTGAGACATAGACATAAATAAATTAATGTTTGAATCTGAACTTATCAAGACTAATTTCAAACTCAACTTAGAAGACTAAGTTCCTCAAATAGACAATAAGCTAGATAAGAATGAACAACATGATAGTACCAGGCAATAGACCAAGATGTATTCAAATTTATAATTTTGAACACAAGTCAATAAGTATTTGAAATAATTTGAGAAATCTAACAATGATATCTTGATTTGAAGGTAT
The DNA here is from genome assembly GCA_037957365.1 of Torreya grandis. Lineage (NCBI taxonomy): Eukaryota > Viridiplantae > Streptophyta > Pinopsida > Cupressales > Taxaceae > Torreya > Torreya grandis. The sequence goes on along the minus strand of JARHVA010000200.1, from coordinate 3,586,282 downwards.
GACAAATGGTTTGTTTCAAAGATTCTAAGGCACAACATTTAGAATGAAATGGGCAGCATAATGACTTCCCTTTTAAACAAGTAACACACACATACTAAAGTTTGAAAAATGACTAAGCCAAAGTGTGGGGATGTCAAATGGACAACATAATGCCTATTAAAACAAGGAGTGATGTGAAAAAAACACTCGATTTGGATGTGGTATGAAAAACAAATAGTTTCAACACAAGACTATGCAAGTAAAAATGACAAATTGATAAAAACACCTAAGTGTAACATCTTAAATCCTAAAATTGATAAGGAAGCTTCATACTATCAAATTCCATCTATATACTTACTCTTAAGAGGAATTGAAATTGTTAATCCAAAAATTAAAAGTGCATGAAAAGTAGGGTTTTTAGGGCCCCTCTTCTCTCAAGAGTTTATATAGTGACATGAAACTTTAGGCTACTCACCCTGCATCAACAGTATGTCTATGAAAAGTGGGGTTTTCTAAACTATCAATTTTCATTCATTCATAAATGGTCCTCTATGTGTGGCTAAAACTAAGTCACGTCTTGTCATTTGAATCTACATTAACCAATTTGTTGTGAAAAGGTCTTGTCCTTTTCACAACCACTATATACATCAATTGCTCAGTGTAGTGTAAAGTCTGAGTTACCCCTACAGTCTAAGGCCAAGTACCACTAACGGAGCTTGTTTAACCACAAAAACAAGCATACTAGTGGTTCACCCTCAATTTATATACCCCACCATGGAGTGGGGTTGAAATGATGCTAGGTGATGAATTCTTGGGTCAAAGATTCCCTACAAAACTCATGGGGAGGCAATGAAGTCCCTCCCACAAGCCAAAATGCATGAAAATAAAGAAAGTAGAAGAAATTTTAAGGTCATTTTGAGGTCACCCAAATCATATAGATTTTGGCTAGGGACTTAGTGAATTTTCTTTTACGATTTTGGACCAAAGTGATAGATGTAAAGAGTAATCATTTTTTATCACCCAAGTTTCCTAAAGGGGATGAGGGGAGAGCATACACGCGACACTCATTTTGCTAAACAAACACTCAAACAAAAAACATAAAAATGAAAACTCTTATGAGTATTTAAATAAAGTGAGAGTTCATTTTTATAGCACCAAATGAAATATGTCATGAATTTTGAGCCCCTTGGTGTTGTGTTGAAAACTTAAATAAAACAAAAAAATAACTCAAGTAAAAAAAATTAAAAACACCAAATTTAAATGTGAATTTTACGACCTAGAGTGTTTAAAATCATCTTCTCTTCGCCTATGGGTCCTAAAAAATATTTAAGGGGTCCTTCTACTTATAATCAAAACATAAGTGGACAAATGACTTTTGAGTTTTAGCTCTCAGGTTTCCAAAAATTTACATAGTGTAAAACTATACAAATATAGAGAAATATCATCACTTTTCCTGTAAAACTACAACTATTAGCATAATATCACAAGTTTCATGTAGAAGACATAGGGTTAACACAAAATTATGACTATTAAATCAATATCACTAAAATAAAAACAAAACCATAGAACTTGGCACAATATCACAAATCTGTCTGCAAATAACATAGTTAGTACCAAACTATCACGGCTAGGCAATATTGCCACTTATAACATAACATTACCACTTATCAGGAAATATTATGACTTATTAGGGAATATCATGACTTATTAGGCAATATTGTGATATTGTCAATATCATAATTATTCCTTATAAGATGTAAATAGCTAGTAAAATCATGGTAGTTAAGCACAATATCGTGATAGTTACTGTAATACTGTAGAACTTATGACAAAATTCTGACTATAAAAGTAGCGATATTGTGCAATATCAAGATTCTAGAGAGCAAGAACGTGACTGTATAGACCAAATTTATGATTTTAGCAAAACATTTGTGAGCCTTCAATTTCCACTTTTTTATCAATAAATTTGGATTTTGACATGAAAATTGGTAGGAGGATGTCCTAAAATGCCTTGGGAATAACCTTGTGGGGTATGAGTCCCATCGAGCATGCCATGATATGAAAAAGGAATACGTGGAGGGGAGGTTAGTGTGGTATTAGTCCATTTTCACAAAATCAAAATAACACACTAAAATCCCAACACCTCTAGCCTAGACACTAGGGAGAGCATGGTAATAAACATATAAATGAAAGCACAACTAGAACAAAAAAGAAAACATTATTTTACCTTCCTTGGAGCTCCAAATGGCTTGTTGAAGTGGATTGCTCAATTTGTGCATTAATAAATCATCATCAATGGAGCTTTGTTTGCTTCACCTTTCCTTGGCACTTTGGCTTGGTTGATTGAATTATGAATTTGCCATGGTAACACTACTTGAATGAAATTTGTCTCTCTACAAATTAGCATTATAACTTTGGCTTATGAGAGCTTTAAAGATATTTGGGCATAATAACTATTGACTATTTTGACCAGAAGTTGAAATAGGTCAACCCCCTATAGTTAAAAACTTATATAGGGGCCCCATAGAGTGTGAAATGTCTCCCATGGTCTTAATGAGATCATCTTTAATGTCTCTATCCTTGGTCATATTCATTTTCACTCCTTATGTCATTTCATGTCACTTAAAGCCACTTTTGGGATCATTTATGAAGCTTATATGGTTTTATATGTAAGTCAAGTGTCCTAGAGTGTCTTTCAACATACATGTGTTAGTTAGGTGTTATAGTAACTATCTTGAGCTAATAAACTATAGGTTTTAACATCAAAACAAGAAAATCAAATAGTTAAAGGCAATTTTTAGTTGGTTGTATAGCTTATGCAGGTGATTTGGCATGTGAGAAGGCTTTGTAGTGACTGTTTAGGTCCCTAAAATTATTTCCACACTTGATTAAACTTGAAGATCTCAAAAATGGCCTAAAACCATTCCGATCCTTTATCACTCTCCTTTGCATACATAAATAATCTACTAGTTTTCTAATGGTGCAGCCAAGAAGAGTTGAATCAGGTCAAATGCACTTGGTGGGAGATAATACTCTTTGTCCACTACAAGTTCATGACAAGATTTCTAAGATTGGTGTATCAATATCTATGAACCATTGCTAAGGAGGTCTACCACTCATGTTTGTATACTCATCCCCATCACTTCATGGTTTCCTCTCTATTTGAGTTAATCCATACAAACTAAGTAGCGTACATGGTATTGGAGAGTGTGGATTTCTTTTCTCATGGTTTCTAGCCTTGGTTGCACATGTGGAAGTGAATTTATGAGCCAAGCTATCTTAGTTTGCTAGTTGAGATCACCACTGGGGTTACAGACCAATATTTTCATTTTTTGTAGAGTTTTATCGTGAAAGTGGATTCAAGATAGAGGGAGTATTTTATCTTCAACCTCTCTAAAAATAACACTCAGTGCCTTATTTCAAATTTTTAGTCTCAAAGACTAACTTATTGATGAAAAGCATAGCCATATTCATGCATAGTCAATTTCCTATAGATATCCACCTATAGGTAGGTAAAAGAGGAGCCTTGAAAAGTCATGAGTATCAGACACAAAGGTTTCAAAGTGGTGATAAGTATCTTTAGGTGTGAACAATTCAATTTAAACCATTCCAATTATTTTATATTGGTTGTGTTAACTACTTCTTCACCATACACTACCCTACGTCCTACATATGCACCTATAGGTGGTCCAGATAGAGGATTGAGTATTTGAATGTTAGGAATTTGAATTGGTTTGAAGTCTCATTGAGGTCTAAAAAACATTTAAGTGTCATGGTGATCATAATGGAATCATAAGGTGGTAAACAAACTTAAATTCTAGGTCCATAGTTTGATAAAGTTACTTTAGGGACATGTTACCTTAAACTTTCAAAAATAGGGATTTTGCTTTGTTTTGATCATTCCATGGTAAGGTGACATGAGGTCTAGACAAATTCGAGTGTTTCCATCTTGCTACCTAATCATAGGGGCATTGCCTTGTAAATTAAAGTGATTATTTGGTCAAAGGAGGGTGATGTAAGAAGGCCTCCATCTCAAGCATTCTTTCACTATAGAATGATAGTGTACTCTACAGTAATTAGAATTCAAATGACTTTACACCACTATGAAACCTAATGGAGGCATAACCTATAAACATGTTGATCCATTTGAATGAGGGTGACACTAAAAACCAAAGGAACAATTGATGGAGTTGAGGTATATGGTTTTGAATCAAACTACCACCTACAGGGGGGCCTTTTGGTCTAAAAAATGTTACCTACAGTTTACTATAGAGCGACAGTGCAAGTTGAACATAACAATTTGGGTGTTGGTTTAACTTAGGGCATGATATGGATAAGTTAAAATATGATTATGAATCTAAATAATTAAATGAAAGTATAAACATGAAACATATAATTTACAAAATCCTACAGGGGTCTCTGTGACCTAAGGATAGTCATCTACAACTTGATATAATGGAGAGACCAACTCAAGCCAGTATGTTAGAAAGGCATTGAGCACTAACCCTGATACATGATATGAGGTGAGTTCAAATGAGTTGGAAGTGACCTTTATGATTTAAATTAGGTATTATGGTAAAAGATAAAATTTTATATCATTGAAGAACACCTACAGGCATATCCTTCTCTTGAGTGAACAACATAGTCACACAGTCTGCCAACTAGACTTAGGCAAATGGAGTAAAGAGTGTAAGCTGGGAGTTGGTAGAGACTGATGATGGACTAAATTTGTGAATACCAATCTCATAGTGGTATTATTACATCTATATATAATTCTTTGACCAAAGGATCAAGACAAATAAATAAACCCAACTCTACATACAAAACCTATGCATAATCCTCATAGTCTAAAAGTTTGTCTTAAGAAGTTGGAGTGTTGATGAACTTTTAGGTGATTCTAAGATTTTAAACTTTTTAAATATCATCTACATGAACTCATATCACCTCTAATTACATTGGTTTGACTTATTAGATAGGGGAAGTTCCCTTTGTTCTATCTCAGACAAAGGGTACTCCTAGAGAGGCAAAACTACAGGTTTGACATGAAGAAGGTAAGGAAATGAGTTGGAAACTCTTGGGAGAATAACATAATAATATGATAGGATTTTATAAACATGAAAAACTATAAGGGAGACCTCATAGTCATAAAAAAACCACTTAGAGGTGGTTATGAGCAACTATGCACAAACCAAACCTATTAGGCTTAGACTAGCCTAAAGTCATAAAAAGGTCCAATATCATTTATAACACCAAGTGAACCTTAAAATGCATTGGATGACTTTTTAATTGAGATATAAGGTGAATTTGTGCCATTATATTGCATAGAGCCATCACAAAAAGGTCATTTTTGGCCTAAGAACACCTTAGGGGTACCTAGTCTTCACTCTCAAGCTTGATAGGCCATCTTTGGATGCTCCCATCAGTATGAAAACTAAGCATGGTGACCCAAGGATACATTTAGAGTTAAAATATGTCCTACACCTACTTTTAGTGGATTTTTTTCATAAATTAGACGTCTAGTTTTTATGAATAAATGCTAAGAGTCAAAATCTGTTAAAACCCTCCTAAACCTAATTTAGGAAAGATATTATGACCTAGACATGGTTTTTGGATTGAATAATACTCTCTCAAGCTCCATCTTATCTAGTTGGTTTATACCCTACTTGTATGGACAAGGTATAGAACAAGGTTTTTTGATAGATATTGATTATTTTGCAGGCGCCAAGGAGTTTTGACTAAGGATAATTATTTAGTAAGCTCAAGTTTGAATTTTCACAACCCTTTATATCCATTTATTGACACAATTATATATAAAAGGTCTTCTACAAACTCATTCACTTTAGGCAGTCTATGACAGATAATGGAAATAGAGAGTGACTGCCATGTGAGAAAGTGATAAGTCTAATTTGAAGGCCTTTTAAGGTCTACCTAATGGATTTAGAGGAAATTTGAATATTTACATGTGTCATATCACCCCCAACATGGATTTTATTGAGCAACTAAATGACCTTTTGGTGACAAAATGTGAAGGTAGACCCATGAAGCTACTGATGGTGATAGTAGATGGTGAGAACAAGTGTCCAGAAGAAGGCCATGAGCTAGGGACACATCTAATGATTGTTGTGAAATTTTTCTAACCCCTCCTTGACAATTCACATGTGTCATATCTCCCTATTCTTATTTAGAGTGCTCAAGAGAGGCCTAATGATCAAGACAGTTTCAAAAAGCCATTTGAAGACCCCTATGCTAGTTTTGGGGAGTTTCATGTTTTAGGTGGACATTTATCCAAGAAGACATTCCATACCTCTAATTCAAACTTTATCCTTCAACAAAAAAATTGATTTTTATTCCTTGGCATGTGTAATTATGACCTGTGAGCTCCACTTTCTACTCTCTCTTCACACATTCTATAAATACAAGCCATTTTGGCTCTTGCTTTTTAATTCCACACTTGGTATGGAAAAGCCATACTAATTTGATATTGTACTTTGCCTTTATATATGATATGAAATCTAGTTCTGAGTTCATAAACTATCTTGTCAAGGTGTGTGAAGAGATGTATAGTGAATAGTCAAGTGATTAATTTTTATCCTTGCTTTTTCTCAATCCTTCCATGTTTAGTGTAAGTGGTTCCACTCTAGCAGGTCACATGAAGTGTTGTCAAGTGTATGGGTCTATTTTAAAGTGTAAAAGTAGACTTAATATCTACAAATAATATGTATTTAAATTATATTATTAAGTATTTTTAATTCATATCACCTCTATGTTGAAATACTAACGTTAGATTATTCTAGGACTATGAAGCTAGTGTTGTAGATCATGTATCTTAGTGCAAGAGTATGATGATATTGTGGTGATATTTATAATGTATCACCCATTTAGAGTAGATTAATTTCATGAATATTTCTACCTCTTTTCATCCAAGCAATCAGTTAGTGTAGGTGATAAGCACTTAAGGATCAATCTAGGGAGCTAGCCCTTAAACCTAGAGGTTTACCTCTACTATAAGAAACCCATAGGCCTAGAGGTATTCCAATGTTATCCAAATATTAGAGTAGGATTAAATAACCTCATATAGGGTGTGATATTTTATGATAATATTTTTTTCATACCTGGTGGGACCATTATCCTAAAGATAACTTGTCAAGGTGAATGTTGGTCTTGACAACATCACAACTGCATACAATGTACTACTCAACATTTGACGACTCCAATTAAGGTAAATTCTTATTGTATACCATTGTTTTTTCATACCTTTATGCTCATAATTCATGTTCCTTATTATTTCATATTCTAGTAGAGTTCTTAATCCCATTATTCTACCTCTTCAACCTAAACTTCCATTTAAAGTTCAACATCCTCAGCCTAGTCTACCTTTTGAAGAGCAAGAAGAATTTGCTAGCCAAGAAGACCAAGAAAGTGAGGAATAATTTGAAGATAACATGTCTATGAAACATGCATTTCTAAACTTTAACACTAAAAATCCTATTCATCTTGATCCATATGATGGCATTACCCCTAATTCTACAAAGAGTGTTACTATATTCAATGGTGATGGTCATGTCAGACCTAGTGAGCACATTAGGGATATCTAAAACTTATGTATTTTTCATAATGTTATTGAGGTCAAATTTTCCATTAAACTCCTTTCCATGTCCTTTAGAGGGAAATCACTTGACTGGTATAAGACTTTGTCTGATGGATGTATCACAACTTGGGATGATTTTGGAGAGATGCTAACATCAAGATTTGAAGACAAGAGTGATCACACATCACTCATCCATTATCTCAATGTAATTCAAAGATCCCCACAAGAGATAATGCATGATTTTAATGAGAGATTATAAAGGACTTGGAATAGGTTACCTCCTCCCATGAGACCACCTGATAGCTTTGTGTTTCTTACATTGGCATTGACATGACTATCATGCTACAATCTATGGGTGGTTTTAATTTACCTAAAGCATATGACCTTGCCATTAGAGTTGAGAATGGCCTCATATAATCTAGAAAGTTTCCTACAAAATTGTTCATGCCTCTACTTCCAAATACTTTTGTTGCTACTCCAAGTGTTGCCCAAGTTCCTAATGCAAATGCCAATTCAAGAGCTGACCCTAAGAAGGTAGATGATGCCATTAATTAGGAAGTAAGGTCTAAGTCATTGGAAGCTCAACTTAGACAAGAAAATCTATAACAAGGTGTGAATCAAAACCCCTATCCTTATCCTCAATAATATGGGCAAGGGAGAGGTCAAGGGTAGCCTAAATTTAATAGCCTTGCCAATGCATACAATCCTACTTCCACCTCCAACACAAGAGCAATGGTACCGGTGCATAGCAACATGACCCAAGGAAAGGAATGGAAACAAGGTCAATTCATGGATGAAAATTAATGTGGAGAGCAAGCTCTAGTTTCTCAAGGAGGAGTCACTCCTCAACTATAAGTAGAAGATGAAGTTTTAATGCAAGATAATGAAGGATAATAGCCTCAAAGAGTGAATTTCACTAATTTCTTAGTTGAAGACACCTATGTCCTCAATCAAGATAATTATATTTCAGACAACACTAAAGCTATGAGGAAGGTTGTATGAGATACTAATGGTGTGCCAAAAATTTCAAACACCTACAAGGTAGCAAGATATGATTGCAAGCATGGCAGTCCCTACTACTCTTGCACCTTCTTCAAGTCAGAATGTTAGAAGGGATACTTCAAGTGCTTCAATAATCCAAGTTCCAAACACTACCTTTCCTCTAAGGACAAGAGAAAAGGTAAATACTCCTACTCTAAACATTGTGGATTCTTTGAATAATGTTAAGGCATCTATCTCTCTTTAAAATGTCCTTCATATGCTTGGCTAAAAGGAACTCTTACAAAATTAGCTATCCAAAATTCATGTTATCCCTCTATCATCAAGCCATGGTCATGGTACTATTTCACTCACCAATTCCCCTAATAACATTGTGGAACCCTCTACAAAATTTGAGAAGCCTCCACCATTCTACCTCACTCTCATTGTGGAGAATAATCTTGTTCATAATTGCATAATTGAAAATAGAGCTAGCACTTCAATGATGCCCAAGGTTTTAGATAACAAATTGGGCCTAAAATATGAACCAGTTAGTAAAGGGGTGATCCAAATTCATGGTACACTTGTTAAGTTAGTAGGATTGGTCAAAGGGTTAAAAGTTTTCCTACATGATTGTCCTAGTTTCCCCCTCCTCCAAGACATTGTGGTTATTGACTTGCCTGCCCTCTTTGTTAAATGCCACTCAAGAGATTTCATATCCAAGATAGGAGGCTATCTCTTAGCTAATTGGTACTTATTATCCTTCAAGATAAGGTATGGGGCAAATATAACCATTATAACTCAACCACTTGCTAAGTTCCACATTGACCCCTATGTAGAAGCAAGTTCCAATCTCAATTGTATCATCAATGATCATGAGGAGCATGTTGTCGATGATGGGAAATCTTCTAAGCTTGAAGGAATATTTGATATATTTTTGGATGATTATGGTGTAGACACCTATGGACATGATCCATATTCCTATTTTGATCAAACTAATCTTGGAACCTACATCATCCATGAAGGAGTAGATGAGCAATCTAAGGTACGCATTGAGTATTCTTTCTCACAAGATGTTAAAGGAAACTACTTGATTTATGTGGATGATGATGATAGTTTGAAAAGTATGATAGATCACTATGGTGAGAATAGCAATGAATTTTTTCCTGTAATTGATGAAGGAACCCTTGAACATGATAGTCATGAGGAGGAATATGACCTATAGCAAGGTTTCAATGCCATAAGTCAAGAGTTTGAGTAGTTTGGTAAGTTAACCTCTCCTCTTAAGAATTGCATATATGATCATGAGATTTTTAATGAACCTAATAAGAATGTTTTTAAGTGTCTCATCAAACACAAAGTTGAGTGCCTTATTAAGAATGAAGATGAACATCAGTTACTGTCCAAGAAGCTATTGTCATGAAAAATTCTAGAGAACATATTGCAAAAGTTTTTATGTTCAAGGAGAAAATAACACCTTAGCCTAATGTTGATCCACTCCCATATATTGGAGCATAAGGAGGATGAGCATGATGTACTTCAAGAACATTGTGTCCTAGAAGAGATCAATGCTAAGGCATCTTTGGTAACTCCTAATCTATAGTTTAAAGAGCACTAATCAGACATGAAAAAAGTCAATAAGTTTGTAAGTTCAAACAATATTCTTGGAAGGCAAGAAGGAGTGTCCTTTAAATCTCAAAATAGTACACTTGTATACAATAAAATACCTAAAGGTGGTAAGTATTTTAAGCATCAACATGAACAAGTATTTGTTGACAAGCATGTTCCATATGGCATATTACTTTCACGAAATAACAAGGATGAAAGAAGAACCATCATTGACCCTAGTTGAAGTATGGTGAGTTTTTATTCACCTCAAGTGTTGAGGTCTTGTAAATATTAGGGTAGGCATGTGTCTTTGCTTTTGTTGAGTGTGTGTTCTATAAGTGTTCTTGAGAACACATGTGTGTTTATTTTGGTGTCTTGTTTTGTGTGTATTTTCTTGTTGTTTGGTTTGGTTTCAAAGTAAATTGAGTTTCAAACTCTTGCATAGGTGAATCCATAGCCAAATAGATAGGAATAGGCTACTGGTCTTTGGCATAGGTAGCTTACCACTCTTAGGAAATCACTGAGAATATTAACTATTTTGACCAAAAGTAAAAATAGGTCAACCCCCTATAGTTGAAAAATATAGGGGGCCCTAAAGTGTGAAATATCTCTCATGATATTAATGAGATCATCTTTAATGTCCCTAGCCTTGGTCATATTTATTTTCACTCCTTATATCATTTCATGTCACTTAAAGCCAATTTTGGGGTCATTTATGAATATTGTATGGTTTTCCATGTAAGACAATGTCCTAGAGTGTCTTTCAATGTCAATGTGTTAGGTGTCATATTAACTATCTTGAGCTAACAAATTTTAGGTTTCAGTGCTAGAACAAAAAAATTATACAGTTAAAGGCAATTTTTAGTTGGTTGTATGGCTTATGTAGGTGTTCTAGCATGTGTGTAAGGATTTTAAATGACCCTTAAAGTCCCTTAAACTAATTTACACAATTTATTAGACTTGAAGATCTCAAAAATAGCCTAAAATTATTCTACTCCTCTATCGCTCTCCTTTGCATGCAAAAATGGTCAACCAATTTTCTAACGGTATGATTAGGAGGAGTTGAGTCAGGTCAAATGCACTTGGTGGGATATATTAACTATTATCCACTACAAGTTCATGGAAAGAGTTATAGGTTTAGTATATCAAGCTCTAAGAACCATTACTAAGGAGGTTTGACACTCAATTTTGCATACTCATACCCATCACCTCATGGTTTCCTCTATGTTTGAGTTAGTCCATATAAACCAAGTACTATACATGGTATTGGAGAGTGTGTCTTTATTCTCTCATGGTTTCTAGCCTTGGTTGCATGTGTGGAAGTGAATTGATGAACCAAGATATCTCAGTTTTCTAGTTAAGGTTACCATTAGGGTTACAGACTAGTATTTTCATTTCTTATAGAGTTTTCTCATGAAAGTGGCTTCAAGATGAATGGATTAATTTCTATTCAACATATATAAACATAAAACTTAGTTATTTATTTTGTATTTTTAATCTCAAAGACTAACATATTGATGAAAAACACAATCATATTCATGCACAGTCAATTTCTTATAAATATCCATCTACAGGAAGGTAAAAGAGGAGCCTTGCACAGTCATGAGGATTACACATGAAGGTTTAAAATTGTTGAGAGGTCTCTTGAGGTGTGAACAATCTATTTTGAACCATTCAAATTGTTTGAGATTGGTTTTGTTAACTAATTCTTCACCATACACTACCCTATGTCCTGCATATGCACCTATAGGTGGTCTAGATAGAGGATTGAGTATTTGAATGTTAGGCATTTGAACTAGTTTCAAGTCGTATTGAGGTCTAAAAAACATTAAAAGTGTCATGGTGATCATAGTGGAATCGTAAGGTGGTAAACATACTTAAATCCTAGGTCCACATGTTGATAAAGTTACTTTAGGGACATGTTACCTTAAACATTCCAAAACAAGGATTTTACTTTGTTTTGATCATTCCATAAAAAGGTGACATGAGGTCTAGACAAATCTAAGTGTTTCCATCTTGTTGGCCAATCATAGGGACACTGTCTTATAAAGGCAAGTGGTTATTTGTCCAAAGGAGGGTGATTTAATAAGGCTTCCATCCCAAGCATTATTTCACTATAGAATGATAGTGTATTCTACATTATTTGGAGTTCAAATGACTTTACATCACTATGAAACCTAATGGAGGCATGACTTGTAGACAAGTTACTCCATTTGAATGAAGGTGACACTAAAAACCCAAGGAACATTTGAGGGATTTTAGGTACAAGTTTTTGACTCATACTACCACCTACAAGTACCCCTTTTGGTCTAAAAACATTTACCTAGTTGATTATAGAGTGACAGTGCAAGTTAAACATAACAGTTTAGGTATTGGTTTAACTTAGGGAATGATATAGACAATTTAAAGTATAAATATGAATCTAAGGACTTAAATTAATGTATAAATATGAAACATACCATTTACAACATCCTATAGGGGTCTTTATGACCTAAGGATAATCACCTATAGCTTGATATAGTGGAGAGACCAATGCAAGCCAATATAATAGAAAGGCATTAAGCACTAACCATGATACATGATATGAGGTGAGTTAAAATGAGTTGGAAGTGACCTTTATGACTAAAATTATGTATTATGGTATAAGATACAAATTTATAGCATTGAAAGACACCTACAAGCATATCTTTCTCATGAGTAAACAACACAGTCACATAGTTTGCCAACTAGACTTAGGAAAATGGAGTAAAGAGTAAAAGTTGGGAGTTAGAAAAGATTGATGATGGACTAAATTTGTGAATACCACTCTCATATTTTTATTATGGCATCTCTATATAGTTCTCAAATCAAAGGATCAAGACAAATAAACAAACCCAACTCTACATACAAACCCTGTGCATAGTCCTCATAGTCTAAAGTTTGTCTTACGAAGTTGGAGTGTTGATGAAATTTTAGGTTTTTATAAGATGTAAAAATTTGTACATATCATATACATTACCTAATTTCACCTCTCATAACATTTATTTGACTAAGCATACATGGGAATTACCCTTTGTTCTATCTCAAATAGAGGGCACTCATAGAGAGGCAAAATTATGGGTTTGACATGAAAAAGGTAAGGAAATGAGTTGTGAAATCTTGGGAGGCTTTTAAAATTATATGGTATATTTTTTTAAACATGAAAAATCATAAAGGATACCTCACAGTCATAAAAAACCACTCAGATGTAGTTATGAGCAACTATGCATAGACCAGGCCTATTAAGCCTATACTAGGCCTAAAGCCCTAAATGGGTCCAATCTCATTTCTAACACCAAGTGAACCTTAAAATGAATTTTTATATATAATTTTAATTGGTTCCTTGTATATCACCATCACATAAAGGTCATTTTTAGTTTAAGAACACCTCAGGCATACCCAGTCTTCAATCTCAAGCTCAATAGGCCATCTTTGGATGCTCACACTAGTACATACAATAAGCATGGTGACCCAAGGAGATAGGTAGAGTTAAAATAGGTCCTAAACCTAATTTTAGTGGACTTTTTTCATATAATGGACTTCTAGTTTTTATGAATAAATGTTAAGAGTCAAAATGTGTTAAAACCCTCCTAAACTATTTCTTGAATCCCAATTGGAAAGAGATGGTAATGGATGCATTTAGGAGAGATATTATGACCAATTAATGGTTTAGGGATTGAAAAATACTCTCTCAATATCCATCCTATCCAGTTGTTCTATACCTTATTTAAACGGACAGGGTACAAAATAAGTTTTTTAATAAATTTTGATTATTTTGTAGGTGCCAAGGAGTTTTAAAGAAGGAGAGTCATTTGGAAAGGTAAAATGGGACTTGTACTAACCCTATATATCCATTTATTTACATATTTTTATACAAAATGTCTTCTACAAACTCATTTACTTCAGGTAGTCTGTGACAAACAATGGAAATGGAGAGTGGCTGTCAAGTGAGAAACTGATAAGTCCAATTGGGAGGCATTTTAAGGGCTTCCTAATGGATTTGGAGGAAAGGGGACTCTTTAAAGGTGTAATATCACCCCATAAATGTATTTTATTGAGAAATTGAAGGACCTTTTGGTGATAAATGTGAAGGTAGACCCATGAAGCTAGTGATGGTGACAACAAACAGTGAGAACAAGTGTCCAAAAGAAGGCCATGAGTTAGGGATACATATAATGATTATTGTGGAATGTTTATAATCCCTCCTTGATATTTCACATGTTTCATCTCTCCTTAGTCTGTTTTGGATCGATCAAGAGAGGCCTAATGATGAAGGCAATTTCAAAAATCCATTTGAAGACCTCTACACCAGTTTTAGGGAGTTTCATGTTTCAGATGGACATTTGTCCAAGATGACCTTATATACCTCTATTTCACACTTAATCCCTTTAAAGCATAACTAATTTTCATGCCTTGACATGTGCCAATATGACCTTTGAGCTCCATGTTCTTCTCTCTCTTCACACATTCTATAAATGCAATCCATTTTGGCTCTTGTTTTCTAATTCCACACTTGGTATGGTGAAGCCCTGCTAGTTTTGTATTATACTTTGACTTTGAATATGATATGAAATCTAGTTTTGAGTTCATAAACTATCTTATCAAAGTGTTTAAAGAGATGTATAGTGAATATTAAAGTGATTGATATCCATCCTTGCTTTCTCTCAATCCTTCCATGTTTAGTGCAAGTGTTTCCACTCTAGCAGGTCACATGAGCACTATCAATATATGGGTCTATTTTCAAATTAAAAAATAAATAATAAATTTTCCTTTTTTCAGGTTTTGTCATAACTTCTATTTGTATCTATTTGCTTTGAAAATTTTCCACTATGTTCATCATCTCATTGTACTCCTTTGTCCCTCTTTGACTAATTTTCCATTTTTTCTCTTTTCACTCCTAAAATTGCCCTCGCCTTTGTCAAACATACTTTCACTATGAATTTTTTTATTAAAATCCCCTTTACCCCTTTCATTTTTGCCCAAATTCAAAACCTTCCTTACTAAACATGTCTTAACTCTAGTTTTCCTATCCATTACAAAAAATATATATGTTATTTAGGTCATGGTATTAACCTGAATAGGAGAAAAAACCATGGAGAATGAAATTTCTGCCCCCAAGACCCACATCAAAGATCTTGATGAAAAAATTCTCAACCTCAGTCTTCAACATACCACCATGAATAGCAGATGACATCTAGAGTCTTCTTCAAACACTACATTTTATTCTTCTAGTAATTATCATAGGTTGAAGCTTAATTTTACTCAATTCAATGGTGCAAATCCAACTAGATGGATCTATTAGGTAGAACAATATTTTGATCTACATGATACTTTTGAGGCCAACTAAGTTACGCTTGCATCTTTTCATTTGGAACTTGAAGCCCTTCAATGGTATCATTGGTATACCAAAGCTCATGATGAACCCATATGGACCAATTTTTACACCATCATTTTGCAACGTTTTGGACCTACTACTTTTAATGACTTCACTGGAGCACTCACTAAACTTTGCCAAATAGGAACAGTGTGAGAATATCAAATTGAATTTGAAAAATTAGCCAATCATATAGAAGGATTATCTGATGAATTATTTAGGAGTTTATTTGTTAATGGACTGAAAGATGAAATTCGATCTGAGGTCAAAATGTTCTGACCCAATATGATGATGGAAACCTTAGAGTTGGCTAAGTTAGCAGAGGATAAGATCGTAGCTCAGCAATGATTCAAATATAATTTTATTCCATTCAAAAATATAGATCCACAATGATCTCAAACAATGTTAGCCCCAAAAACCACTCCTATCAAGTGTTTGACTAAAGTAGAGATGCAAGCCCATAGAGAAAAAAGACTATGTTATAACTGTGATGATAAATTCACTCAGGGACATTGATGTGTCAAGTAAAATATTTACCTATTAGATGTGAACTCTCTACCTAAAACTAAAGATCGGAAAGATGTTTAGGATACAACAGATGATCTGGAAGAAGCTCAATCGATTGAGAAACCTGCTTCTCAAGAAGACCAACTAGATATCTCTTTCCATGCCTTAGCAGGAGTCACTACCCCACAAACCATACAGGTCAAGTGTTACTTTAAAAATCTCCCTCTCATAATACTCATTGATTCAAGTAGCACTCATAGCTTTATTGACCCTTGAAATGCCAAATAAGCTGATTATTTTATCCATCCTTGTTCCAACTTTGAAGTCATGATTGGCAATGGGGGCACATTACCTTGCAAAGGGAAGTGTCACAATGTGTGTATCTCTATTGGAGATTATACCTTGCACTCCAACATGTTTGCCTTGCCCTTAGGTGGATGTGATATTGTTTTGGAAGCCTAATGGTTATGCATACTTGGACCCATCTTATGGGATTTTGCTGAACTTTGGATGCAATTTTTAGATAATGGGAAAAAACACACATTGAAAAGCTTACAACTTGGATCTCTCAGCATCATAAATTCACATCACATGGAAAATATTCTTAAGAAGAATTCACATGGTGTCATTGCACAACTCCATTTAATTCAAATGCAACCCTCAACAGTCTCCACTATGCCTTCTAAACTCCAATCCATTCTACAAAGGTATACACATATCTTTGTAGAACTAGTGGGATTGCCACCTTCATGACCAGAGGACCACCTTATTCAAATCCTTCCAAGAAGTATTCCTCCCAACATCAGGGCTTATCACTACCCATTTCAACAAAATATCAAGATTGAGATGATCATTTGAGACTTACTACAGTAAGGCATTATTCACCCTAGTACCAGCCCATATTCTTCCTCGATTCTCCTTCTCCATAAAAAGGATGGGTCATGGCACCTCTGCATTGATTTTTGTGCACTTAATCACCTCACAATCAAGGATAAGTTCCTGATCCCTATTATTGATGAGCTTCATGGTGCTCACTTTTTCTCCAAGTTGGATCTCTGCATTGGATATCACCAGATCTAGCTTCATGAGGATGATATCCCCAAGACAAATTTTTGTATGCATGATGGCCACTATGAGTTCTTGGTCATGCCCTTTGGCCTCACTAATGCTCCTTCATCATTCCAGGCATTGATGAATAAAATATTTTAGCCCTACCTATGAAAATTCATTCTATTCTTCTTCGATGATATCCTCATCTATAGTAAAACATGGTCTAAGCATCTTCAACATTTGAAGCTCGCATTACAACTTCTCTTTGACCATCATCTTTATGAAAAATAGTGCAAATGTACTTTTGGCCAGGACAAAGTGGAGTATCTTGGGCATATTGTTTCAGCCCAAGGGGTTTGAGTGGATCCTAAAAAAATAACTATTATGACAAATTGACTGCATCCTCAGACACTCAAGAGCCTCCATGGTTTTTTGGGGATAATTGCATACTATCGTAAGTTTATCAAGGATTATGGGAAGATTGTAGCTCCACTGATAGCTATGTTTAAAAAGGATTCTTTTGCTTAGACACAAGCTACTGAGTTGCATTTGAAGCATTAAAATAAGTTATGTGTACTACACCTATTCTAGCTATGCCAGATTTTACCAAGAAATTCATATTGAGAGTGATGCTTACAACAATGGACTGGGTGTTGTTCTCCTCCAAGAAGGATGCCCCATTGCATTCACCAAAAAATCCCTTTTCAGCAAAAATTTAGTGCTCTCTACTTGTGAGAAGGAAATGATGGCCAATTTATATGTAGTACATGTTGGGTGAATATTTTATCAACTAGCTAACTAGTGAGCAAAGTGGGTCTCTTCAACCACAGCATAGGGAGATTGGTCGGCTAGATGTGCAGGTTTACTACATCAACAGGGGAAAAATCTCTCCTCTCATCAAGGGGAGGTTCCCTATAAGTATGAGGCTCTATATACTCTGTGTGTGTGTGTGTGTGTGTGTGTGTGTGTGTGTGTGTGTGTGTGTGTGTGTGTGTGTGTGTGTGTGTGTGTGTGTGTGTGTGTGCGCACAAAAAATAACACTCAAGGATAGGATAACACCATCCATCTCTCCTTTTTTTAGAGATGATGTTCACAAACAAAGGAGAAAATCTTGGTGAAAACACTGAAGGCACTTCTCTTCTTTTAGAAGTGTTCTTGCAAGGAACAGCAGGAGTTCTTTCAGGTAGTGACAAGTAACTTGTAACCAAAGGCGTAGAAACTAGCAAACTAAGATGTAGCACAAAGTCTCCACCTTGACTGTCCAAGAGTGAAATATGAAGGATAATGAGGGAAGAAAGTCATCCCAAGATCCTTTACACAGGAATAGAAAGAAAACACACTAAAGGCAATTATGGGGGAATAAAGTCTCTCCACAGTTGGCTTTAGGACACCTTCCTGATTACTTCCACTAGTTCTGCTTGCCAAATTAAATAAACAAGAATACATTCAGAAGATAGACATAAGAACAATCTCCTAAAATGATACAAGTTATAACAACATAAAGTCTACAAACAACTTGCTTTCTCATTTAGATAAAATGATATGAACAACAATCTGAGCTCAAAGTCTTTGTATTCACCTTTTAATTTGGGTAGAGTTTTGTTCCTGATAATGGGAAGATCTCCCTTGTATCAAAATAGAGATTACATTATATAGTAGCCAAGAAAGGCCTAGTGCTTTGTTCCATAAAACGCCCATGCTGCATTCAATGCCTTGAATGCATTTTTAGTTTTGTCAAGGAGGGCCATGTTAGAACAAGGTGACTGCCTTAACTATGGTGTGCTAATTCATCTAATATGTCTCTTCCTTAGTATGGACTATATGGTCCTTTTCCTGGTGTCTGCATAGTTTTCCCTTTGCCTTTACTTCATGGAATAAAAATAGGTTGCATCCTTGATTTGGTGTGCTCAAAAGTCTGCTTGATCCACTATTTCACCTACTGGAATTAACTCCCCTGTAGATATTTCTAATATTTGGTATTGTTTTCTCTTCCCTACAGTAATTAAGGCTCTCAGACTCTCTTTTCAACTGGTTGCTTGTTTTACTTTTCAAATTCCATGCCATATTCAAATATTAATAGATATTTCATCACCTTAAATTTGATGTCTGCGGGGATGTCACTAGTTACCTGAACCATGTTGAACCTTTGATCTTTGAAGGCTCCTTTTCATCTAAGTCTTTCAAAGCTTCTTTTTGTGTCTTTATCAAGCCTTTGGAACACTCCAAAGGGAAGGTATCCCTTTGGGATTTATAAACGGTCTTTTTTTGAGTGTCAAGTACCTCTCGTAAGGATACCTACCCTTCAAGATCAACCGAGCGGCCTTTGGGATTTTGTTTCTTTGGCAAACTTTATCCTTTAATTCCTTTAGAATAAATGTCTAAAGGAATTCCTTCAGATAATTTGTCTGAAGGAAATCTTCCTTGGCTTTGACCGCTTCAAAAGGGGAACGGGGACAGGTGGCACTTTTCACTGATCTCAACAAGTGACACATGGCAGATTCCACCCTAAATAGGTGAGGACACTTGGTAGCATCCACTTAAACTAAAAAAGCTTTAGCTACCTTTTAAGAGTCCTGCAAAACATGACACATGGAGGCTTTCAATGAGTTTTTAGAAATAGTGTAGAAACATTCGGGACTCATTTGGATTCACACAGATGTAGACACTTGGCACATTTCACTTATTTTTGCAACTTACCCAGGGCTCACCATGGTCCTTACTCAATAGCTATGGATGTCGACACTTGGCGGCTTCCGTCGAGTTTTACCAGGGACATGTGGCAACTTTTGTAGCTTCTTAAAAACAAATTACAAACTTTTCATTATTTCAACTTTGTGCTTTCTACGGGATTCTATGAGAAGCTTATTAAAAGAGGCTTTAAAACTTATAAAAAGCTTGAAATGCAGACGCTGACAATTGTCATGCTCTACTAAGTTACAATGGGACATGTGGCACATTCTGTGAAGCTTTAAATACCCTTGAGAGTCCCATGGAAGATGACACATGGTGGCTTCCGCTGAGCTCCTAGAAACACTATGGAAACATTCGAGGCTCATTTGGATTCATGTGGATGTAGACACTTGTCGCACTCTGCTCATTTTAGCGACTCACCTGGGGCTCACCACAATCCTTACTTAATAAAAGGAAGAAGCTACAGATGCTGAAACTTGGTAGCTTCTATTGAGCTTTACAAGGGATACGTGGCACCTTTCGCTACTTTTTAGAAATAAGTTGTTATGTGTCTCGGTAGATGACACTTGGCAACTTCCGCTCGACTTTGAGATTTGATCTTTCCCAGAGGGAACTTGCCCTTCAGGGTATTGAAAGATGGTTCATTTTTTGAGTGTTGAGTGTCCCTCGCGAGGATATTCTTTAGGCTTTCGAAAGACTCCTTTGAACTTCCCTATTGAAAATGCCTAAGTGTTGAGAACCTGTTTCTTTCCTGCAGAGTCTGTAGATTTGAGTTTGTAGATTTCCTACCTTCAGAGTCTATAGTTTTGAGGCCTTGAATTTTGTATAAAAGCATCTGTAGGGTCCCTTAGCTGAAAAAGTTTTGAAAAATGAAGAACTTGAATGCTCAAGACAATTTTCAAAAAGGGGAGAGAGGATTTTGGTCTTACAGGACCAAAATAGTTCATATGTTGTCCCAAAAAATGAGTGACATTTTTTGGGAACAATAGCTGGCTCCAATTGGGGAACTTCCTTCGATTGAAAACTTGGAATAGCTGAGGGGAGTAGAAACCAAAATCTCCAATGCCTTGAATTATGCCATTGGGCTATGGAGTCATGCTACCCAAAAAGGAAAGGTGCCAAAAATAAAAATGAAAAGCAAAAAAATAGAACTAAAGACTATACAAATATACATATGTACAAGTGAACTTATCTGATACTTCAAGAGTTGAAGTGCTTCAGATGATGCCCATTGTGAGGAAGAGAAAAGGGTGTGCCATCTTGATACTCAACAAGAAACTACTTTCACCATTGAGCTGATGAATAATAAAAGGACCCCTCCACAGGGATTCAAACTTTCCATGCATTCCCTTTGGTTCTCTCCTCTTATCTCATAGGACTTGATCTCCAATCTGGAAATCACAGTTCTTTGCTTTCTAGTCAAAGAGCTTCTTCACCAGACCTTGATGGGCAGTAATTTGGTCCACACCCACATTTCTCTACTCATCCAGCTCAGTCAGGCACATGATCCTCTTATCAATGGAGCTTTCATATGTCTGATCTTCAATTACCTTAGCCAATTTCAATGCTAGCAATTCCAAGGTGATTGGTATTTCAGCATTGAGCCCATAAAGAAGTTGGAAGGGAGACATACTAATTGCCTTTTTTGGTGTAATTATGTCTACCCATAGAGCATCAACCAATGCTTTATGCCATGTCCTTTGGTTGTCATCTACCAGCTTCTTGATGATTGTCACCAAGTTCTTGTTACTTGATTCAGCTTGTCCATCCCTTTGTGGAAAGTAATCAGAAGAGTGAGAGAGGGTGATCCCATAGTAAAAATAGAATTGATTAATCTCCTGGGAAGTGAAACAAACTACATTGTCAATGATAATCTTGGTTGTGACCCCAAATCTGGAAATAATGTTCTCTTTGAGGAAATTGGACACTACTTCTAAAGTAGCATGTTTAGTTGTGATAGCTTCCACCCACTTGGTGAAGTAATCTATGGTTGTAAGGACATAATCATGTCTAGCACTAGAAGATGGGTTTACCGCACCAACGAAATCAATTCTCCATTGCTAGAATGGCTCTTCTATGACCACTGGCTTGAGAGGCAGATCAGCTAGCTTGGGTCTTCCTATAAACTATTGGCACAATTCACACCTTCATACCCATTTTTACGCATCCTGAAACAAAGTAGGCCAGTAATACCTAGCTCTAAGAATCTTATGGGCAGTCATAGGAGCAGAGAAATCTCCTCCATAGGCAAAATTATGGAAGGAATTCAGAAGTTGGTTCTACTACTCTTTATCCATGTAGAGAAGGAATATTCCATCAAGGCTCCTCTTGTATAGGCTGTTGTCCCAAAGGGCAAAATTGGCAGCTTTCAGCTTGATAGTCTTCCTTTCTTTATAAGATAGGTGAGCAAGGCACTGACCATAAGTAAGGAAATGAGCAATACCTAAATACCACTCATTTGTAGTGGATAAAAAAAGGACTGTTGGAGTGTCTTCTTCTTGTAATTTTTCATGCTCTGTTTGTCATGGTTCGTTATTAGCAATTAATTGGGATAGGCCTTTTTCCTGTACCAGCTTTGTTGGCTTGATGACTAGATCAAACTCCTAGATTTTAGTAATCTAATTACCTCTTTTGGTCCCAAACTCCTACTGAGTTACTATGGATTTAACCGTGGTATCAGGGACCAAGGCAGTAACGTGTGAATTCAGGATGTAAAAGTAGAAATATTTTACTGCCTTTAACACTGCATATGCATACTTCTCCATGTTTGAGTACTTCAGCTCATGACCTTTAAGAGGACAACTCATGAAAAAAATAGGAGATTCCACACCTTCTTGGTTCTATTGAACCAAAATTATTGAAAGTGTGTGTTCAAAAGCATAACTGTACATGGTGAAATCCTTGTTATAATCTAGACATACCAGAATTAGGGCATGGGCAATAGCTATTTTTATATCTTGGAATGCCAATTTGACTTCTTCAATCTAGTTAAACGTGGCCTTTCCTTTCATCATGTTTACAATATGTCTAGTCTTCTCAACAAACTCAGGGATGAACCTCTGTAAGAAATTCACCTTTCTAAAGAAAGAGTGAACAACAGTCTTACTTGCAAGCAAGGTAAGCTCTTGGATAGACTTGACTCTGTCTAAGTCAATCTTTATGCCTCCTTTGGACACAATGTGTCTAAGAATTTTCCCCTCTATTACTCTAAAAATAGACTTCTTGGGATTTAAGGAAATGTCATTTTGGCGACAACGTTCCAGCACTTGTTGCAAGTGGCACACATGATCAGGGCGACGCTTAGAAAAAATAGTCAAGTCATCAAGATAAACTATGATGAACTTACCCATCTCATCATTGAAAGTAAGGTCCATTGCTCTCTAAAAGGTGGCACCAGCATTAATCAGGCCAAATGGCATCCTTCTATATGCAAACGTGCCCCAAGGCGTGGTGAAAGCAGTCTTGTGCTGGTCTGCTTCACCAACTTCAACTTGATTGTATCCTGAGAAGCCATCTAGCATTGATAACATTTTTGAACCAGTCACTATCTGAAGCACTTGGTCCATGATAGGCAAAGGGTAGTTATGCTTCAAGGATAACTGATTTAAGTTCCTAAAATCCACAAAAAGGTAGATTTTGCCATTCTTCTTCCTTACAGGCACTATATTTGCAATCCATGTGGAATGATGGATTGGGAAGATTATCCTAGCATTTAACATTTTTTGTATCTCAGACAAAATGGTACCTGATATCTTTAGATTATACTGCCTAGATTTTTGCTTGTAAGGCACCGAGTCAGCCTTGAGAGGAATGTCATGGCTAATTTCATCAGGCCTGAGTGACTTCAGGTCATCATAGGAGTAAGCTAAGATGTTCATGTACTAGCTGAGTAAAGTAGTAAACTTGAACCTCTCCTTAGGAGTACAGCATTTCCTAATGTTCACCATCTTAGGATCTTCCTTGGTACCTATATTTACCTGATCAAACTCATGGGAGGACCTTGAATCTATTTGCTACTTTTTGACGAATATGTCATGTTTGTCAAACAACTTTTCAAGAGAAACTAGGCCTTTGGGAATTTTATTCCCTTTCAGCTATAGGAATTCTTCATCCGAGATTGAACTTGATTTAGGAGCAGGTTCAAGCTACTGAGGCTTACTACCTTAGAAATGTAGCCATTCAAAGTTGTCTTTTTACTTCAGGAAGGCAATGATTTGGTCGTCATTGTTAAACATTTGCCAATGACTGGCATTATTAGGTACACTTGGTCAAAAGACTAGCTCAATAGTGTACTTGTCTCCTTTGAAGTTTGAGTGGGGGACTAAGAGAGTAGCTGAAACAGCTAGTCATCAGCCTGGTCATTAAATTCTCTAGGAATGGTAGAGATGTTGAAAGCATCAAAGCTTTCAATCTGATCCCAGACTAGATTACGATAGTGGCACAATCTCTCGTTCTTGATTTGATACAGGGTTCTCACTTGACAAACCACCAATTCAGCATCTCCTTTGGTATGAAGGATCTTGATGCCTTTGTCTTGAGTAGCCCTCAATCCAAGCAATAGGGATTCATACTCAAATGTGTTATTGGTATTGTTGAACTGTAACTTGTATGACAAAAAAAAAATCTCCTTGAGGAGATGTCAGCACAACCCCAGCTTTTGAACCAGTAGAAGAGCAGCTGCCATCAAATTCTAGAATCCATACCTCTTCAGACACTACTTTTCCTTTGGATTCTTCTTCATTTGGAGGTGGAGATCTTTCCACATTTGTATTGCACTCCACCAATTTTCCTGTTGTTCTAGCTAAATGTATTTATAGGTTGTCACCTACAGGAGCTTCATCATATGTCTCATGATCTTCATCTGTGGATAGAAATTAGTTACCCATGCCTGAAGACTCAAACAAAATTTGAGCTTCAGGTGCTGAGGTCTGGGTAACCACATATTTTGCTTCCTTCTCAGGGAGCAACCTTTTCATAACACCCTTGACTGGAATCTTTGCTTCGAATAGGTCCATGCTCAATTCACCTCCAACATCCTTGTAGAAGTTTCATCCAAGAAGGATGCCATATGAAGCTAGGATGTCAGCCACCAAGACAATCATCTTGATTCTTTTGTCTAGAAAGGCTGCAAATTCAAATTAAGCATCCTTAATTTGTCCCAGCAGAGGTACTTACTTGTTCTCCATGAAGAAGCATCTACCAAATGTTTTGGTCAGTGTGAGGCCAAGGGATTTAGCCACTTTAGCATGCATGGCATTGTCTGAAGCTCCATAATCAATGATGCAATTGTTCAGTTGATGTCCATTTATCAGCAATGAGACATAGAAAGGTTTAGTCCTACTAGGAGCAACAGGAGGAGTGATGACAAGGTTGTTCTTAGTGAGTGCATTCTTGCGGGAATCATGAGTCACTTTGGGAATTGCTTGTCCTGTAGGGATGGCCTAGTTTTTAACATATTGAACCAATTTGTCTAATTGCTCAAGGTTGGACTATAGAAACTTAAATTTAGACATTTGAATTTTGGTTTTCTTTACATGGTCAATTATGTCAAATGTCTGGAATCAGCCAGGAGAAGAGGATGGGAGTTCATCCTTCAGATTTTTAGGAGGGGGAGAACTAGACTGCAAATTTGAAGTAGAAGGCGTAGGGATATTTGGTGTAATTACCTTTCTTGTAATCACCGAGTCCTTTGGCTGAAAAAGAAGAGTGGATCCCCACTTAGCAATTGAAACTACTAGTTGAGGTCACTCCTCTGCTTTTTCCTTATCAGTTGGCTGAGCTGATTAATTCTTTGACAGGGTGAATACAGCATATAATCCCTTAGCTACTTTACCTTCACTTCTGGGTTCATCCTGATAATTCAAGAAACCAATATTAGAGTCGCCAGCTAATTCTTCTTCTTCCTTAGTGAAGAGATTAGCATCATCTTCAAGATTTGACTTAGGCTGGAATGAGAAATTTGATTTAGCTTCAAGATATCCAACCGTTGAGTTGGTTGGAGGTGCTTCAATGGCAAGGTTATTCCTTTGAGGGGGAGTGAGATGATTTGCTTGCCCATGATTTTTGGCAGCATTGCCTTGATATGGTTGATTCTAAAATGTCCTCCTTGGTACATCTCTGTATGAAGGAGAAGATGACATTCCTTGTGCCATTTTTTTTTGAGGGCCATCAATTCATTTGCTAGCTTCTACACCATTGGATCAGTGGTGGCCGAAGGTGAGTACTATGAGGAAGAAGAAGATTTACCTCTGTTTGGATCTCTCCTTATCTTTCCTACCAAGATAAGGTCATCTTCAACTTCAATAGCTAAGTCTTCAGCAGCCTCAAGGTCTATGTGGCCAGCACGTCTCAGTACAAAACTCACTTTAGGTAGTTGTGAGTTGATGAAGAAGCATTTGAGGTTTTCAGGTGTTGGTTGAGCAATTGTAGGAATTCTATTCCTGAGCTTGTCAAACTTGGAAATGAAATCCCTCATAGGCTCATGAGGCTCCTTCATCTATGTGAGCTAGGCCAGCAAAGCATGTGCATCTTCTATAGGTTTAAACCTTGCTTCAAATTTGGCTTTGAGTGTGTCCCAGTCAGTCACTGACTGAGCCTGTAGATGATAGAACTAGTCTGTAGTATCACCTTGTAGTGTTTTTATGAAAAACCTGACTACCACGTCTTCAAATTCCACTCCTATTATGCCACAGGCTATGCTAAAGGCTGCAATGTGTTCATCAGGATGAACTCTTCCATCACCAAAGAATTTCGAGAAATTCTTTCTTGGGTTGTGTGGAAGTTCATGTAGAGGTGGAGTGAGGTTGAGTGGGCCAAATGAGTTACCCCAGGGGCCTTGAACTACCATGATAGGATTATGAAAAAGAGGGATAACAAATTTGGGTGGAGTATTTATAGGCAAAGCTCTGCTAACAATAGAAAAGGAAGCTCTGCCTTGTGTTGGTGTCCAGGTATGGGTAGGAGGAACACTCTTGGATCTTTGAACTTGAAGTTGGGGAGGGAACAAATTGAAATTACCCTGCTACACCAACTTAAAAATAGGGTCAACAACACCTTGAGATTTCTAGCTTCTTGTATAGCGTGGAGCTGCCAGATTGTAAAATTAAAAAAAAATGGAAAAGAGCAGGATCTGCTTCAACTTGAAGCTTGAGACTTCAAACTACACACTCTTCCCCAGTGGAGTCACCAAAAATTATTGCACGAAGCTAGGGGAAAAATTATTAATGGGAAAGCACTAGAGCTGCTCATTTTTCCGTAGCAGTTCTAATTTTGCAGACCAGAATATATAATGGAAATGGATAAGGCTATAAATGGATAATGGGTAAGACCCAAACCAGAGTCATAAGAGTATATATAATGGATAAGGATAGGAACTTCTTGTTCTAATCCCCAGCGGAGTTGCCAAAAATTCTTGGGTGAATATTTTTTAACTAGCTAACTGGTGAGCAAAATAGGTCTCTTCAACCACAACATAGGGAGATTGGTCAACCAGATGTGTTGGTTTACTACATCAGCAGGGGACAAATCTCTCCTCTCATCAAGGGGAGGTTCCCTATAAGTATGAGGTGCTATATATATATATATATATATATATATATATATATATATATATGCAAACAATAACACTCAGGGGTAGGATAACACCATCCATCTCTCTTTTTTTTAGAGATGATTTTCACAAACAAAGGAGAAAATCTTGGTGAAAACATTGAAGGCACTTCTCTTCTTTCAGAAGTTTTCTTGCAGGGAACAACAAGAGTTCTTTTAGGTAGTGACAAGTAACTGGTAACCAAAGGCATAGTAACCAACAGATTGAGACGTAGCACAAAGTCTCCACCTCAACTGCTCAAGATTGAAATACAAAGGTTAATGAGGGCACAAAGTCATCCCAAGATCCTTTACATAAGAACAGAAAGAAAACACATTAAAGGCAATTATGGGGGCACAAAGTCACTCCACAGTTGGATTCAGGACACCTTCTTGATTACTTTCGCTAGTTTTGCTTGCCAAATTAAATAAATAAGAACACATTTAGAAGATAGACATAAGAACAATCTCCTAAAATGATACAAGGTATAACAGCACAAAGTCTACAAACAAATTGCTTTCTCATTCAGATAAAATGATATGAACAATAATTTGAGCTCAAAGTCTCAGTATTCGCCTTTTAATTTGGGCAAAGTTTTATTTCTGGTAACGAAAAGATCTCCCTTGTATCAAAATAGAGATTATATTATATAGCATCCAAGAAAGGCTTGGCACTTTGTTCCATGGAACAGCCCATGCTGCATTCAATGCCTTAAATGCATTTTCAATTTTGTTAAGGAGGGCCATGCTGAAACAGGGTGACTACTTTAACTATGGCATTCTAATTCATCTAATATGTCTCTTCCTTAGTATGGACTATCTAGTCCTTTTCTTGGTGTTTATACAGTTTTCCCTTTGCCTTTACTTCATGGAATAAAAATAGGCTGCATCCTTGATTTGGCGTGCTCAGAAGTCTGCTTGATCCATTGTTTCACCTACTAGAAATAACTCCCCTATAGATATTTTTGATCTTTGGTATTGTTTTCTCTTTCCTGCAGCAATTAGGGCTCTCGGGCTCTCTTTTTAGCCGGTTGCTTGTTTTACTTTTCAAATTCTGTGCCATATTCAAATATTAACAGATATTCCATCACCTTAAATTTGACGTCCATGGAGACGTCACTGGTTACCTGAACCATGTTGAACCTTTGATCTTTGAAGGCTCCTTTTCATCTAAGTCTTTCAAATATTTTTTTTGTGTCTTTATCAAGCCTTTGGAACACTCTGAAGGGAAGGTATCCCTTCGAGCTTTTTAAACGGTCCTTTTTTGAGTGTCAAGTGCCCCCACAAGGGTGCCTACCCTTCGAGCTCAACTGAGCGGCCTTCAGGCTTTTGTTTCTTTGGTGGACTTTCTCCTTTATTTCCTTTGGACAAAATGTCTAAAGGAATTCCTTCAGACAATTTGTCTGAAGGAAATCTCCCTTGGCTTTGACCACTTCAAAAGGGGAATGGGGACATGTGGCACTTTCTACTGGTCTCAACAAGTGACACGTGGTAGCTTCCACACTAAACAGGTGAGGACACATGGCAGCATCCGCTTAAATTATAAAAGCTTTAGCTACCTTTTGAGAGTCCTACAGAAGAGGACACATGGAGGCTTCTGATGAGCTTTTAGAAACAGTGTAGAAACGTTCAGGACTCATTTAAATTCACACAGATGTAGACACTTGGTGCATTTTGTTTTTTTTTGTGACTTACCTAGGGCTCACCATGGTCCTTACTCAATAGCTGTAGATGTCAACACTTGGCGGCTTTCATCAAGTTTTACCAGGGACATGTGGCAACTTTCATACCTTCTTAGAAACAAATTACAAACTTTTCACTGTTTCCACTTGGCACTTTCTGCAGGATTCTGTGAGAAGCTTATTGAAAGAGGCTTTAAAACTTATAAAAAGCTTGAAACGTAGACGCCGACAATTGTCTCACTCTATTGAGTTACAATGGGACACATGGCATGTTCTGCGAAGCTTTAGATACCCTTGAGAGTCCTACAGAAGATGACATGTGGCAGCTTCTACCGAGCTCCTAAAAACACTGTGGAAACATTAAAGGCTCATTTGGATTCATGTGGACGTAGACACTTGTCACGCTCCACTCATTTTAGCGACTCACTCGAGGCTCACCACAGTCCCTACTTAATAAAAGGAAGAAGTTTTGGATACTGACACTTGGTAGCTTCTGATGAGCTTTACAAGGGACATGTGGCACCTTATGTTGCATTTTAGAAACAAGTTGTTATGTGTCTCGGTAGATGACACTTGGTAGCTTCTGCTCGACTTTGAGATTTGATCTTTCCCAGAGGGAACTTGCCCTTCGGGGTATTGAAAGATGGTTCATTTTTTGAGTGTCGAGTGTCCCCCACGAGGATATTCTTTGGGCTTTCGAAATACTCCTTTGAACTTCTCGATTGAAAATGCCTAAGTGTCAAGAACCTATTTCTTTCCTGCAGAGTCTGTAGATTTGAGTCCATGGATTTCCTACCTGCAGAGTCCGTAGTTTTGAGGCCTTGAAGTCTGTAAAAAAGCATCTACAGGGTCCCTTAGCTAAAAAAGTTTTGAAAAATGAAGAACTTGAATGCTCAGAACAATTTTTGAAAAGGGGAGAGAGGATTTTGGTCTTGCAGGACCAAAATAGTTCATATGTTGTCCCAAAAAATGAGTGACATTTTTTGGGGACAATAGTACAAAAGTGGCAGCCATACCTATTGGGTAATCATTTTTGCATCAAAATTGATCACCAGAGTCTAAAATATTTCTTGGAACAATAGGTCTTTGCCCCATCACAATAAAAATGGTTCAACAAACTCATGGGTTATGACTACAAAATCACTTACAAGAAAGGTAAAGAGAATATTGTGGTCGGTGCTCTATCTCACACATTTATGGATCAAACTTCCCTTTTAGCTATTTCCATGCCCATTCTGAATTGGTTGGAAACTATACAATAGGGTTATGTCAATGACTCCTCATTATCTCAAATCATTCAATAGTGGCCACTAACCCCTTGGTTGTACCACATTATTCTTGGGATGGTGCTTCTCTATGATATAAAGGTCATTTGGTGCTTCCCTAGAGCCTAGATCTATAGTAGGTTATATTTTATGAACTCTATGCTTCTTCATACATAGGGCACTCAAGGTTTCTCAAAACTTATGAACGGGCATGACGTAAATTCTTTTGGAAGGGAATGAAAAAGGCAATTCAATAGTTGGTGACTGAATGTGATACCTGCTAACACAACAAGGGTGAAACAACACTCATCCCTGGGTTGTTTGAACCCTTGCCCATCCCTACCAGGATTTGGACATATATTTCTATGGATTTCATTGAGGGGCTCCCTAAATTTAGAGGGAAAATAGTGATCTTGGTTGTGGTTGATCGCCTCTCCAAATATAGTCATTTTTTTGCCCTCAGCCATCCTTATACCACCTCTATAGTTGTACAAATTTTCTTGGACCAAATTTTCCATCTTCATGGCATTCCTTCATCCATTATCTCAGATCATGATGCAACCTTCACTAGCCATTTTTGGACATAACTATTTCGACATACAGGTACTCAACTAAAGATGAGTTCTGGGTATCATCCACAAATAGATGGCCAAACTGAAATTGTCAACAAATGTTTGGAAACTTTCCTCTATTGCTTCACCTCAGAACAACAACATCAATAGGAAAAGTGGTTCCCTCTCACCAAA
The DNA here is from genome assembly GCA_037957365.1 of Torreya grandis. Classification (NCBI taxonomy): domain Eukaryota; kingdom Viridiplantae; phylum Streptophyta; class Pinopsida; order Cupressales; family Taxaceae; genus Torreya; species Torreya grandis. The sequence continues at coordinate 3,555,209 of JARHVA010000200.1, read as the reverse complement.
TGGTGGTACAATACCTCTTACCATACTTCAATGAAAATAACTCCATATGAAGCAGTCTATGGTCAACCACCACTAGTGCTCCTTCTGTATAACCTTAATAATTCATCAGTCCAAGCAATTAAAATGATTTTTTGAACCCGAGATCAGATCCTTAGTACCCTATGTGAAAATCTTCATATGGCATAAAAGAATGAAACAACAGGTAGATTATCACCATTCTGAGTGCACTTTTCAAGTAAGTGATATGGTTTTTCTTTGCCTGTGGCCCTACAAGCAATCATCCTTAAAACTCAAAGGGTGGCATAAGCTAGATCCCAAGTTCTATGGGCCCTATAAGGTTCTTCAAAAGATTAGATTGGTTGCCTATATATAAGTTGGAGCTCTAACCTTCTTCCTGAGTTTACCCAATATTTCATGTCTCTTGTTTGAATAAAGTTCTTGGCACAAACATCAGAGTGCAGCCTATTTTACCTGAACTTGATAATGAAGGATTCATTTTTCTTAAGTTGAAGGCAATCTTGGATAAGTGCACATGCCAACTTTGATCCCACTCCATCACTGAGGTTTTAATTCAATAGTACAAAATGCAATGAGAGGATGCAACATGGGAACCACTATTTTAGATTCAGCACCAATTCCCACATCTGAATCTTTGAGGATAAAGCTTTTTCTAAGAGGGATGGGATGTTATGAAACCATGATATCTCTTATTTTTACTTTGTTTGTTTAGTAGTTGTTATGGATGCATGTGCTTTGTAAGTCATCCTGTGAGCATTTTGTTTTATCCCACATTCATGGGAAGTAGTATTTTTCTTAGATGAGAATTCATATATAAGTCATTGTTGAGGCCATTGAAGGCATCCACAAATTATTTGTATTGAGCTTGTTCAAAGGAGGTTGCCCCCTTGAAGTGGTCTGCAATCAATATAATCCATTCAGTGCTTTTTATCATTTTATAATTTTGTTATTTCATGCATTTTTGTTGACTTGTTGTAGGAGGATCACTTACCTTGAGTATCTTCCATGCATATCACCTCCATGTTGAAATACTAATGTTAGAGTATTCTAGGACTATGAAGCTAGTGTTGTAGATCATGTATCTTAGTGCAAGAGTATGATGATATTGTGGAGATATTTATGGTGTATCAATCCCTTAGAGTAGTTTACTTTCATGCATATTTCTACCTCTTTTCATCTAAGCAATTAGTTAGTGTAGGTGATATCCACTTAAAGATCAATCTAGGGAGCTAGCCCTTAAATCTAGAGGTCTAGCTCTACTATAGGCAACCCACATGCCTAGAGGTATTCCAATGTTGCCCAAATCTTATAGAAGGATTGGAACAACCTCCTCTAGGATGTGATATTTGGTGACAACAATACCATTACACAAAAATAGCTTAAACTTCAATAGGTATAGCCTTGTATTTATAGTTTTAAATGTTAACTCTCATCCAAGGTGAGTTAAGGTTGAATTTGAACATGGAATAGGTTCAAACTAACCCTAGGTGAGTTGAGGCTAACTCCAATTGAGTTAAAAGTTATCATGCAATTTTGATTTTCAATTACTAGGCATGGCTCTCAAATTAGATATTTTAAGATATTTTGAAAGAGCTTGAGAACTCATAAAGGCAATGATGAAAAGGCTTGATATTTTGAATCTTGAAACTTCCATTTTTAGATATTCATTAATTTTAAATAGATAATTCAACTAAAAATTTAATCTAGTTTAATTAGTTAATTCAATTTGATTAGAATTCTGGCTCTTTTAAGAATTGATCAAGCGCCCCAGTTATTGGATCCATAGGCCAAACTATCAGTTATTAAGTACAATGTGATTGGGGATGAATCTGTGAGAGGTTATAATTGTGTACGGGATAGTATCCCAAATAGGGATGCCTTGACATTATTTTGAGCATTGATGAATGGTTTGTGGATGAAATTGGGATGTTTAGTGATTCTTAGGCTTGATTTGCAATGTTTGGTGGGAATCAATTTGAAATCTAGTTGGAAGCCACTTGTGGTGAGAATTGGGTGTCTACACAAGGACTTTCTTAATCTTAACTCCTTTCTCGATGATTTCATCAAAGGTAGTAGCATAATGAACTTGTAGGTGAAAATTCTTTTCTTGATTAAGGTTGGCAACAAAGATACTAACTAGATGCTTTTTATGGATTACCTAGGGAATATGTTGGCTAAGCTTCTCCATCATTATAAGAATGAATAGAAGTTTTATCCATTCCTTTGTTTGTCATTATGTAAATCCATCATTGTGAGTTCATGTTCAACATCATAGGAGAAGTGTTTTACAAATATTTTAGATAGATCTACAAAAGTTATAATGGATCCCTTAGGAAGATGCAAACGCCATTCTAAATCTTGGCTTCCTAGACTCCAAGGGAATAAATTGATCAATTAGTTTTCACTATATGTAATCTCTTGGCACAACATGAATAATTTTTTGACATTCTATCTTGTATCATCCTTTCCATTATATTTTTTGAGCTTGGGTGGTTCAAAGTAAGCAGGAAAGGGTATTCATAACATTTATATATCAAAAGGATAGGGCAAAAATCCTCAAATTTTTAATTTCTATCTTGATTATGGCTTCCATTATTTAGTCCTTAGAGAGCATCCTTCATAACTTTACATTATTGGGCAAATAAAATAACCTGAGTGGCGATGATGGGGGTAAAATAAAGTTAGATTTTATCAACCCATGGACCTAATTGATATTAGATTGTTGATTATTGGACTATTGATGGTGTTGTGAAGGTTTGTATATTGTAGGATCTATATGGGAGGCTAAGTTTTCCAAATTTTGAATTAATAGTTGAATTTGGTCAAACATGATTTAATTTTGATTATGAGGATCTTGGTGTGCTAGAACTGATTTTCCTTTGCCAAGGTTGATATGAAAGACATTCATATTAGGGTTTTCATTAGTCAACTATAGATTCATTTTATTTTGGATGATGGGGTTGCAAGAAGTAGCTTATTCTTGTTTCGATGGGGTTTGATCAATCTTACTTATAATGTGGCTCAAGTTTTCAAAATTTTAATCTACGGGAAGCTTAGCTCCTATTTATATGAGTTGAATATGGATGTTATCTTTGTTCTCAAATAGGAATTGGTCTACTTGGACATGAAAATGTTCTATTTATAACAAATCATTATTGTCATCATTGTATTTTCTTTGGTTTGCAAGGCTAACATTATCATCACCATTAATATGATCTTGATTAAAATGTCCATCAAAATGAAATGGATTCTAATTAAAAGGGTTTTCATTGTTAAGGCCTTGGGTTAGTCTAGTTTGATTTCTCATTTTTTGTGCCATTTATTTTATTTAGGTTTGTTTTAGACTGGTTTGATTTTAAACTAGTTTTGCATAAGGGGAAAATGACAACATATATGCAATAACAACTCTATGCTACTCAAGTAGGTGTACAATTGAATAGTCACCCACAAAGATACCTTAAGGGTATGAGTGGGTAATGTTAGGGAATGTTATTTTCCTAACACCAATACATCATTGAGGCTATATGGCTCTTATGTTAGGTTTATATAGGTTCACTATGGGAGTCCTTGTTATACATTTTAGTATGTGAGGCCCAAATTTTTAACACAATGGTGTTGTCTAAGGCTTGGGTATTGGTGGTCAAATGCACCTTACTTCACTTGATATTTGATCACACTTAGACAATGAAGATAACAACTCCAAGGAATGTTTATAGTCTTATAGAACATGAATTTTGGCTAGCACTTAGTGATGAAATTCAACTTCTTAAACCCCTAAAAAATATATCTGATTTAAAGTATCACCTTATGGTGCGAGGAAATAGCATATGCAGATTAGGCCTAAGATACAAAAATGACTGAACCATTTCTAATTCTCAAGATCGCCTTAAGGTGTAAAATAAGAGCATATGTGTTTAGGTCCCACACACAAAATAAAAAATATAGAAAGATAATTAATTTTGATTTACAATTTAATGCTAATGTGCTTAGTTTGTTTGATTTCAAATCTTCTTTTCAATGTAGTTTTACGACCCAAGTTAGTAGTTTTTATGTCTAGGTCTTCGTCACATGATTATTTCCTACAAGTTAGAAAACTGAAAAACAAAAATATTAAAACATAGAGCATAAATGTTGATGATCATAACATAAATTCTAAAGATTGTCTGGGACATGAAAAACCACAAAAATGCCAAATACTAAGATAGAAACACAAAAATTTAGCATTAAAATGCCAAAGCTTGTTCGGGACCTGCACAAAACACAAAAATGTCAAAGACTGAGACATAAATGCCAAACATTAGAACATAAACACCAAAATTCAGCTCAGAAACACCATAACTTTCATAGAATATAGAAATGCCAAAGATTGAGATATAAATGCCAAACATCATAATAAAATTGCCAAATTTTAGCATAGAAATGTCAAACTTGAGCATAGAAATGACAAACCTTGTCTAAGACCTTCACAAAACACATAAATGCCAAAAACTGAGAATTAAATTCCAAAATTCAACACAAAAACTCTAAAGCCTATCTTGGACCTGCACATAAGATAAAAATGCCAAAGAGCAAGACATAAAAGCCAAACTTTAGTACATAAATGACAAATCTTATTGAGGACCTACACATAACATAGAAACACCAAATGTGATACAACAATATCGTTCGTGGGAACAAGAATGCTAAAACACATAATAGAAACATTAAAACTCAAAAAACATAAATGAAAGCTTTAAACAACAGTTATGATCAAATGATTATGGGTTGGGTCCCACCCGACCAGAAATGTATATGCTAAAATCTAGAGTTATGAAATAAATTAATAACAATACTAAGCCTCTACTCTAAATCAAAACACAAATCTCAGATCGAGTGAATAAATGAGAAAATGATACCTTCACTTACCAAGCAAAGATCTCCTATGTTGCATGGATTTTCTCATGTTTATTGAAGGATTTTGATTGCAAGGATTTGTATAAGATTTCTACAGCATGTTCCTATACTTGATGATAGAGATTATCTAGACTTTTCAAGATTTAAGATGTCTGATGTCAGATCTATCATGTGAAAATGAAAGATAAAGGGTGAATTAATAGATTGTTTGATGCGAAGATGAATAGTTGAAATTAGCTTTGAGTTTGGATGGATGAGATTAACCTTCTTAACTTAGGGTTTTCATGTGCAAACATAAATCTAAAAGCTAATTAATTGCATTGATTAATGAGTGGGTAGGTTTGGTTTTTAATGAGTCACATTGGTAGATGATATGGAGTAGGGATGCTTAACATTTATTTATTTTTAATAATCATGTGTGTATGGAATTAGTTAGGAATTAATTAAATAATTAGCGATGATTTAATTAGTTAATTATCCATGGAATGTAATTAGTAGAATTAAATGGGGTCGTGGTATTATTGATTGATTAATGTAACGGTGTTAGTATTGGTTTTGTAATATTAAGGTGGACTAATTAATGACGGATTAATGACAAGATTAGGGTGGCAAATTTAGGGTGTTTACAATTATATCAAAAACTTTTGGGCTTCACATTGATAGATTAATTGTTTATATGCAAGCTTTAATAAACTTGTTTACACACGAACTTCAATTACCTTATGGGTCTAAATGCCCATTACACTAACTACATAGCTAACATAATAACTTAAAGAATAACATTGATTTATTACCTAACACCAATCTAAAGTTACTAATATAACATTTAATATAAATGGGGTGGCTTGTACACGAGATGCATGCTCCATATAACCACTAACAACCAACAACAAAATAATTTGAATTACATGACCTAATAAACCCCCTTGATCCAAAGGGAGAGCACAAGATATGTACAAGAGCAAATAATCACTATCTCTAATGAAGGCATTGCAACTCGTAAATCACTTGTAAATTGTACTCTCTACTATTCAACCTATGTCGAGATGTCCATTGTCATCTCTACAGTTTGACCACCTATGCCATGTTCCTCTGGCAAATCTTGAAATTTCTTGACACTACCTGACTTGATGATGAGTATCATCCTAGGAATACTCATCCCTTTGATCATACATACATGTACTATAGTTTAAGCATTGTCTTGAGAATACTTAACTTAATCGATCTCTATCTCGATGATAATTCAGTTCCTTCTCATGTATGGACCATTTTACACTGATGTCCTAACAACCCTAACCACTTTGAGAATACTAATAGTGTCTACACCCCTTGTTAGTATGCATAATCACCTCAATAAAAAATCTAAACACCCTTCCCCCTATCAGATGAGAGGTGAGAAGTTCATGCAGTTTTGGATCACTAACCTACTCCATATCATTGATATCAAATAAATAAAAAACCAAAATTTATATAAAAATTACCAAACCTCTATCTATTTAAAAATGATAATACAACAAAACTCGATCTTAGAGCTAACAGTGAACTCAAGATGGGTGGGTCACTGGCTCTATCAACATGTTTGATCTTGAGGAACTTGATAACTATAAAATATAACTTGGTTGTCTCCGATAGCACAAGGGGTGAGAAACAATATTACATTCATGGTCTTTAAGCACAAAAAGTCCCATTTTCAAACTTGGATCAATAACAAGGTGTCAATTTCGATCAAAAAATACACCTAATATATATTTTGTACACGCATTATTTCTCTACTATTAACACGTTTTTTCACAGAAATTTAAAAAAAAACCCTCAAAATAAAAAATAATTTTTTTTTGATACACTAAACAAAAATTGCATAAACATAAACCAAATGTATTAAAAATGAAAAAAAATCATAAATTCATTTTCACACTTTATAAAAATGTAACTCTTTAACTTATAATAAGCTCAATATCTCTTCACCAATCTCTTAACCAACTTCATTTAACCATCACTTGAAATTTGATATTTTAAACTTGAATATGACTTTTTACATGTTGTAAATTGTTAAAAAAAACATACAAAGTTTTGATCTTGATTATTCTCTTATATTAATGTAACCAACTCCTCTATCCATGCATTTTAAATATCAAACTGATTTTTTTAATAAACCATTTTTAAAAAGTTTGTCAATTTTTTTTAAATACTTTCACCCAACAATGAAAATATCATGCCTAGCATTAAAGTCACACCCAACATTAAATGAAACTTCATTTTTTAGGTAACAAAAAGTAATTAAACAATAATTTCAACATCATATATTTTTTTAAATGTTAGCAACATTTTAGGGAGAATTTTTAACATATTTTTTTTAATATTTTGAATAAATTTTATTTTTTTTAACGAATAAATATATCTAATAATAATTAGAATGTCTACGGATGTTTTTTAATATTTTTTATCTTTTTCAATACTACATTATCATATTTTGTTACGTTATAGATCTTTTATCACTTAAAACAGGTTTTAATGCCTCAAATAAATGAAATAATTTAATTTTCAACCCCAAAAAAAAAAAAAAAAAATCCATCAATGCAATTCTTCCATCAAGCAAATAACATGCTATAGGATTTTTTGGAAAATATAACACAACAAATGGTCAGTAGTAAAATGCCTTCGAGGCAAGTTTCAATGTCAACCAACAAATGAACACTCCAAGCACCAATTCACTTTCTTTAAACATCTAGTATTTATAATGCCTTTTCAAATTGAGATGAACTAATAACTATTAAAATTCAAACAAGTTAAAAAAATGGCTTCTAAAAAACATTCGACCACAAAAACCTTCTTCAGAGCTCATTCATGGCTTCATGTTTCAATGGTCTTCCATGGCTTGGATTTCTTCAAAGATCCAACGTCATTAGCTTTGATATCAATGTTAGGACAAGTAACACAAGAAAATAAAGAAAAAAATATGAATTAATTCAAAAGAAACTTATATTATAACTGTTCAGGGTTCATAATGATAGGTTAATCTTTCACATATACGTTTTAATAAAGTTGTTTACACATTAAACTTCAACTACTTTACATGTCTAACTGCACGTTACACTAACAACCCGACTAATATAATAAATTAATGAATAAAAATAATCTATTACTTGACATTAATATAAAATTATTAATATAATATTAAATATAAATGGGGTCCGGACGTCTCACGCATGAGACACATGCCCCATTTAACCACTAACGACTATGAACAAAGTAATTTGGATCACAAGACCCAATAAAAACTAAAAAATTGCCTCTTCAAAATGTGTGTAAGTAGACACTGGGAATTCTAACAAGTAATTGTTAAGTGCGCCTCTCCACCAAACATCGACAACTCTAACCCATTCGTCATTCAATGTCTTCACCTCTTTCCCCCGATCTTCAGTCCAAGCATACTAGATGTTTCTACTACAACCAATAACATATGTAGTTGACCAAACATGAATATGCTCTAGTAATTCCACAAAGAAAATCTCATATAGATTGCTTTTACATTTCCCCTTGCATCTACTTCTTTAGCTTCAAACACTTAACTTTGCACCACCTCTTTTGCAAACTCTAGCGATTTCGCCTCAACCCAAGGTTCTACGCACTTGATAGTGATGCAACCTGCAACAAACATCTCCGATCTCCATACTCTGCTCAAATAAAATCTTGACAACAAAATTAAAATATTGTGCTTCCTTAAGTCCTTCCTTGGAATCTTGCGTAGAACAGACCTCATGCAACAAATAATAATACTCACACTATCGACAGGTTCCTTAATCTAGAAAAACAGGAATTCAAAAAAAGTACAACAAAAAATCACCAAGAACACCGTACTGAAGAAATTTACCACATCCTAGATCTTGCTATGAGGACCAACCTCTATGACCCTCCGTTAACAAAACTATTGTGAAACCTCTAACATGCTATATACCACATGCCCTTTGACTTTGTACTCGTTTAGAGAAATCACACGCGAGAAAATGAAAAAGAACTCTCTCTAGAATAGAGAAAATCGACATCCCCATAGAAAATCGACATCCGCCATGACAGGAATAGGAATGCTCCATTTCTTGACCTCACTTTCAGCGTTGCACATTCTTGTGTTACTTTTGATTCTTGGTACTTTCGACAACACTACTAGTCCCGGGTTTGCCAAAACCTGGGGTTTGTCAGCACACAGTCTTGATTAAACAACGCTCACCATCACACAAACATATATAAGTAGCCCTTCCACATGTCTCCACTGCAACATACGAATTTGATCGTTCATAGATTTCTATTAATTCATCCCATCTCTTACCTTTCTGCATTTGAATTTCTCTTGAAGCAGAAGAAATTTAAGTAGGATGGCCAACTCTGCTTGCCTTGTTCATTCCAATCTTCAGCATTTGGCCACCCAAAAACAATTTTGTCATCAGTCCACCAGCAGGTTCTATGGTAGCACCCATAGCACAACTGGGGTGTTTCTCAAGCAGAGGTTCTTGTTCTTGTCTGGGGACGTGAGGTTAAGCGGTTTTCATCGCCGGGAAACCGCTTATGCAAAGCAGGGAGGCATTCGGCTTCCGAGAGCAGAGCTGCAGAGAGAGAATTCTGATTTTGGGTTTGTGCTTGATGACGTCCCTCATCTCTCAGACTGGTTACCCAATTTAACTGTAAGATAAATGAATTATTCTCTTGCATTACCCGTATGATTGTGTTTTTAAACTCTTGACATCTGCATTGTAGTTTTTCTTCTGTGTCCACTTCGTCTTCTATATGATTGAAAACAGTAGATTCGTCAGGTGATCCTTGGTCTATTGGTGAAGTTTCTTAGCTCAAAAAAGAGTCCACTAAATGATAAATTCTTGCTTGAGTGTAAGGTCTGCCTGATCTGTGATTGGGTTAAAATGACAAGCAAATATGGTGGAATGGATAGCCTTTAAACCTTGGCACTAAGCCGAAGAAGATATAATATGACGAAATAGAGATCCCTCGTACCTTAGCACTAAGCTGAAAGAGATCAATTATCGTTGCACTTGATTTGGAGTTTCCTCTTCAATTAAAAAAAAAAAACATGAATTTTAAATTCATTTATCCAAAACTTTGAGTGACATCTGACATGAATGCTTTACTAGAATATATTAGGCAGAATTTACTTCAGTGCACTGTGCTACATACGTTGGGTAGTTCTTGTTGTTCATTTGTTTTGCTTTATAACTTAATAAATCTAGTTTCAAGAAACCTGACCTGAGGCTCAAGTTTGGCATGTCTTGCACCGAAACCAGTTTCACATTGCTAACGGGTGGCATTGCCAAGGGACCATTGCTTCTTGTCACTGAAGTTTTGAACATTTTACATGTTTTTGAAAGTTTTTCTCAGTATTTGCTAGTTGCAAGTTGACTTGTCTGTTCGCTCTATTGACACATTGTGAAGTCTGATTCATGTGACTTATATGATGCTTGAACTATTAACAATGTGCATGATTGATGAATCTCTGAAAAAATTGTGATATAAGTATTTGTAGATCAATAGGTTTGGCCCAAACCTTCCCAACTTCACAGTTTCCCTCACCTCTGCGTTTCTCCGTTGCAACTAGGGAACTCACCAAGAGTTTTATGTAATGCAAGGAGAATGCTCCATTGATTACTATTTGGCATTGAAACCCTTTAAAGGGATATCTAGTTTGACAAAATTGGCTTGGAAACTTTGCACTCAGCTTTGTGTGGAATGGCCCTCACTACCAAGGAATTTTTTATTTTGAGCTGGTGAGACTCAGGGCTCAAGCTCAGGGAGAAAAGGTAAAGGTGATTTTTTAAGAGATCTTACCATATGAGATCCCCCTGGGGAACAAGGAGATTTTACGTTTTACTCATACTTATTTTTCAAATGGTGTACCCTTTTAAGTTTTGACCTTATGACCAAGCTCCAGAGTACCAACGGAGCATGCACAGTTGTGCTTGAACCAGGGTACTCATCATGGCATTAGTTGGCAAATTTTATTTTTTTATTTTAAATATTTTTGTTTTATATTATTTATTAACGAGGCTGACATTTCCCATCCGCCTTTGCAACATCTTCCGGATCTTTGGATGTGCCTTGTTCCTTTATTTGATGCTTTGTATTTTGATCTTTGATATAAATGGTAGAACTTTCAGCCGAAAATATTTTCTGATTTTGAAAATCAGTATTGTCATCTAGCTGATTGTGGTTGTTTTTATTGTTTGCAGGCTTATCCAAATCCTTTACAAGACAACCCTGCCTATTCCGACGTTGAGTAAGTTCAAACTAGGAATTTCATTCATAATGTTGTGCTTTTCTGTGGAAGTTTGATGATTTACTGTCATTTATATGTTTTTCAATAATCATTTGTTTAAAATGTCTTTAATTACTCATTGGAAAATTCATGGCTTACTGGAAATTGGTACCGGGAATTGTTGTTTTTCTTATTGTCTTATGATGTTTGTTGGTTTGGCTCTTTTTCAGGCAGTACTTTGTTCACCCAGATGATGTGGTTGCAAAAGATGTAAGTTCTGACATCTTAAATCACATTTCAGAGATTTTCTATTATAATTTATAACAATATCAATTTTCAATACAGGTTCCTTTTGTATCTCTCTTCCAATTTTACTTTATATCAAAAGCTGAACCTATAATCCGTTCATCCATCTTTCAGATTGTTGTGCGATTGAATAGCCCAAGAGGAATTCATTTTCGTCGTGCAGGACCACGGGAAAAGGTAAGCTTATTTTATAGAAATAGATTTTTGGGCAGATCCGACCTGATTTTGGGCAGATCTGGCCAGATTTGGTAACTATGATGTATGTTGATGCTCAATCTGAGTTCACGATGCTGTTTTTGCTCAACAGGTCTATTTTAAACCAAACGAAGTGCGTGCTTGTATAGTGACATGTGGAGGTTTGTGCCCTGGGCTGAATACTGTCATCCGCGAAATTGTGTGTGGTTTATGGAACATGTATGGAGTTCAACATGTGCTTGGTATTATTGTAAGTGCATGCCACATCCATTATCATCTTTTTGCTGAGAAACAGACTTATTTCACTAATAAAATAATGTACATAGGGCATCATATTGCTACCTCTTCCTACCCAAGCAAAGCAGAGACAACACATCTCATTGTGCCCCACAGTCAAGATCCACAGTAAATTTCTTAAAAAATCAGAGCTAAGAACAATGTTGAATAATTAAATCATCCAAGAAGATATACAAAAATCCGAGTCACAAAAGTACCTTTTGGAGCCTTCATAAATAGTCTTGCATTTTCCTGTCCATGAGAAAAGGAAATTCTGTCATCTTCCTAAGCTCCTTTTTCAAGTTTAAAGGTTTCATTTATTTCATAGTCCTTTATATGCGACTGGCCTTGTTTGCTTACATTCACTTTTAATGTTCATTCACGATGCTAGTCACTTCTGTTGCACCTCCTTTCTCGAGATTGAAGACCTTTATGGTCTATAAAGGTCATATTCTTCTGATATTAGACTATTGCTCTTAAACATCTTTTCCTATGACTTCCAATTTCAGTATAAATTTATTAATTTCTCCATTTTTCAATTTTCAGCATTTTAAAAGCTTATTACATTCAGGATGATTGGGAGCAAGGCTTTACATTAAAGTTTTTGGTATTTGATATGGTTGCTGATGAATTCTAAACACGTAGTTGCTTAAAAATTTGACTGGCTGTTTTAAGGAATTGCAAATTTGTTAGATTTAATGGCTTTTGATACAAATGATAAAATTCTGAAAAAATATGTAGTCTAGGTTAAGTTGGTTCAGGAAAATAGGAATTGCTAAATGCATTTTTTTTCCTAAGCAACTCAAATGTGGGTTTTATTGTGCAGGGTGGCTACAAAGGTTTTTACTCTCACAATACCATTCCATTAAATCCAAAAGTTGTCAATGATATTCACAAACGTGGGGGCACTGTTCTTGGTACTTCACGGGGTGGTCATGTGACTTCAAAAATAGTTGACAGCATTCAAGACCGTGACATCAATCAAGTAATAGCTTATTTATCTAATGAATCCCCCCCATGTAACTTTTTCTTGGTTCTTACTTCTCTCTAGCAATATGCTTAGCTGCATTATATGATTGTTACTGTTTTGGTGAAAGGTCTATATACTTGGAGGTGATGGAACTCAGAGAGGAGCAACTGTTATTTATGAGGTATTTACATCTTTTCCAGATACCATAAGTTGAGTTCTGTAAAGGATAGGTTAATATTACAGACTTCTGACACGGTATATTCTTGAAGCAAAAAACAAAATGTCCTAGTACTAATAAGCAATTTACTTGGTTGCATGTTTAGTAGATAAGAAAAACTCCATGAGGTGCATTTTTGGTTCTTCCAATCCAGAGGCCTTTTGCAGAGGATTCTAAATAAATTTTTGCAAACTCACAATGTTTTACGTCTAGGTTATAGGCACCCTTTTTCATAATACATCTTGAAACCTCCCTAATTTGCACTCTTCCAAAGTTGTTCATTTGAATGGGATCTTATTCAGAACTTATGAATCATCTAATGGATCAATGGCTGCAAATGTTTCAATTTCGGAGAGTAAAGAGCATGTTGAAATTCCTCTGTTTATATTTGAGTTTAGTTTTAATCTCCAAGCTTAATTGCTAGCTGCTATCTTCTGGAACTTTTAGATAGCCTATTTCTCTTGTTCCTTTATTCTTGTGCTTACCTGTAATTTTGTAACCAATGTTGTTGTTGTGATTGTTGAAATTATATGCAGGAAATTCGAAGACGCGGTATGAAAGTGGCAGTTGCCGGGATACCTAAGACTGTTGATAATGATATTGCGGTATTATCAAAACTTCCAATTTAATACATTTTCATGATTCGTGAACATTGTCAATATGAATACCTATTACTAATTAAATGTTTGCAACCCTCATGTTGATTCAATGCAGTGCACATTTATATTGTTTGGGCTTTATTTTCTCTTCTAATATTAGTACATTCAAGGATTGTGATTGCTGATTTTTTTTCTGTATATTAATTGTCAGATCATTGATAAATCGTTTGGTTTTGACACGGCTGTTGAGGAAGCACAAAGGGCAATCAATGCAGCACATGTAGAAGCAGAGAGTGCTGAGAATGGTGTGGGTCTGGTGAAGCTTATGGGTCGCTACAGTGGTAAGTTGAGAGGATGCTACTAAAACAATCCACATCAATGAGGGAAAGTGTTAGTTCATGTTACAGAGGTGATGGTTTGAAGTAGTTCTGTAAGTTATAGAATATGACATGGTAAAATCTTTAGCTTTTTGTCATGCTTCTGAAATTTGAAATTAGATTGAGTTCAACTTGCATGTTACTCTATATGCCACTGTTGGGAACATATATTACACCATCCTTCTAACTGCCTTGATTTCTGAAAGATTAACTTGATAAGGAAATGAGCAGGTTTATTTTGTCATGCAGGATTCATTGCTATGTATGCCACACTTGCCAGCCGGGATGTGGTAAGGCCTTGTTTTAATCCGGGTCTTCTAAGAAAAGCTCTTATGGCCTATCGGATGCCTAATTTTTTTATTTATGGGACATTATTTCAGTGAGTTAGGAGAGTAGAATTTTTTGGATCAGTCATCTGCTATTGTGAGTCTTCCATCTGTTGCTTAGAAGCATCCTTTAGTCTTTAGGTTTTATTAGCCAAGTCTTTCTTCGCTAGTAAATAAGGCATGCATTTTCAACTGAGATACAGTGACAGTTTAGAAAGCTTGTTGTATTCAGCAATTTCAGTTTAACCTACAAGAAATGTGCCACACAAATTTGATCTGCTAGTACTTAAGAATGAGTGAATTGATTGCAATAGCATCAATTTGTTAGCCATATCGAATTCTGAAGCATTTCACAATAGCAACAAGTTCTTTAGTCGTTTCAAATGTTTCTTTGAGCCAGGGAAACTTGTCATTAATCTCTGATAAGATTCGGTATCTTTGTTTGTGCAGGACTGTTGCCTAATTCCTGAATCCCCCTTCTATCTAGAAGGGGAAGGTGGACTTTATGAATTTGTTAGGAATCGCATTCACGATAACGGGCATGCTGTAATAGTTGTTGCAGAAGGTGCCGGACAGGAACTTGTTGCTGAATCTATGCGGTGTATGGATAAAGAGGATGCTTCAGGAAACCACTTACTTCTTGATGTTGGTTTATGGCTTTCCCACAAACTCAAAGTGAGTTAAAAAATACGAGTATGATGTTGTTTCAATGATATAATTGACATTCCTAATAATGTTATCTCATCATGACAATTCTAAAAAGCATCCATATTGTCCCCTTCAGGATTATTTTCTTACAGAGAATAAAGTACTGAACTTGAAGTATATTGGTATGTCTCTTGCCATTATTCAAATGCATAAAATTGATCCTTTTGTCTGCATCTGTTTGCCTTAGTCAGATTTTCGTGTCATCTCTGTGTTCACAGGTTTGATGTTGATTATTGGCATCTGATTCTGAATAACCTTAACTTTCTAGGCCTGATTAGTAAATATAATTTAATCCATCCTTGATCCAAATACTCTTTTTCCAGATCCAACTTACATGGTCCGTGCGATTCCAAGCAATGCATCCGACAATGTTTACTGTTCTCTTCTTGCCCAAAATGCCATCCATGGAGCTATGGCAGGATACACCGGTTTCACAGTAGGTTCGGTGAATGGCAGACATGCTTATATTCCAAATTCTGTGAGTGCTCTTTCACAATATTTGCATATTTTACCTCAACAACTGTGCAGAAAGGTCTTGCTGACATTTTAAGATAAACTTTATAATATATTATTATATTGTACCTTTACACCCCATCTGAGGAATATATTGAAGATTTGATTTGCGTTTTTACATTTATTTATGTCTGAATAAATTTCTCGGGAATATCTTAGCTCAGTACTGAACTTGGGCATACTAAACTTGGTTATTTTTCATCACTTCTGCAGCATGTCACAGAAACTCGGAACCAGGTCAAGACCACTGACCGTATGTGGGCAAGGTTGCTCTCTTCTACAAACCAACCTAGTTTCTTAAGGTACAAAGAGGTAATGGAATCCAAGATGCAAAAGGAATCAACAAAAATGCTGGAAGAACTTGATGCCCATATTGAGAAAACCAGTTCCTCTGCTGGGCAAAGGAATGGCCTTTGATATGAAAGACAGCGGAGTCTGCTCTTAAAGGCAATGGTGTGGCTAGGAACAAAGCATATGCTACAGATTTGAGATTGTTTTTGCAGTGAGGAATAATTGAAAATAATTTTTGGATATAATTGCATATATGTTTTGAGTCCCTATACTGGACCCATCATCAGGGAGAAGCAGCCTCTGCTAAAGGAAAAGCTTCAGCCAACTGAAGTCGTGTAGTGCATTTACAAATATGCATGAAATATTACAAAACATATGTTCAGATTAAGAATCAATGTGAGGCTTTTTATAGGAGGCGGTTTTAGAGAAATGGGCGTACTCCATTAGCCCTGATTGAGAAATAGATAGAGAAGGAATCCAGCGCATTTGTTTTAGTTTTTAATTCAAGCACCATTAGAGCTTATGCAGAGTGTGTACTGCAGCACAAGCTTTTCATTTTTAAAATTTGAAATTACAGTGCCAATTTGATGTAGCTCAGCTATTCTATTTTTGAGCAAACTTGTCACAAATGGAATTTGAAGTTCAACAGTATGAAAGGAATAGTAGTGTGTGGGAAGAAACATATCAAATTGCAGATTTTAGTAAATAGTTGTAGTAACAATTACAACCATATTGTAAAATCCTCAGCTCCATTAATGGTACAGACAAAATTAGTTAAGGAACATTATCATGAGAGATATAGTGTTTCCACATTTCATATGATCAGAGAAATTTTTTTGGGAAAAAATTGTATTGGATGTTTTCAATGATGATCATACTACGTGATCCATCATCAGGAAGAGAATAGCCACTCATGTTTGCCACTACAGATGACTCCTCATATTGCTAGCTTGCAAGCTTCCTCTCATCTTTTTCTTTATACCAAAAGAAAAAGCTTGGGTTGCATGTTGCATCAGGATTTGAAGTTAAAACTAAAAGAAAACCCACCATAAGAAATGAAAGATGAATAAATTTTAATAATTTACATCAAGCGAGGCCAATATACTTGACCTATGCTCCACCATGCCCTAGTTTTGGGAGGGGGAAAGGGAAAACACTGGAAATACAAAATCGGGATGCTTAGAAAAACTCTAAAAATATTCGAATAGGAAATAATATGGGGATGGGGGCGTGTCCCTTGTAAACTTGGGCCTAACCACATTTTATTTCGAGAGGTAAGTCAGATTAATAAACACCATTAAGAAGTAGAGCATCTTTACTAACAGCTGTTAATCACAACAGGAAGAGAAAGAGGAGAAACTCTGTTGAAGGCTCTATAGTTGGTGTAGACCTTATGTCCAAAGAAGGCACGGTATTGGGTTTCCTGTTGTCCAGACTAGACCTTCCATATCATCTTTAGATTTTCTTATATTATCAAAGAGTTCATACAAAATCAATAAAGCCCATTTGGAGCTGATTGGGAAAAAAAACCTAGAAACCCAAACACTAAATCAAAGAACATCTACACATCCTACCCAGCTTACAAATCAAACATATCAGCCAACGCAGGACTGAATCTCCCACTTCATAAGACAAATTACAAAATATTACCATAAATTCCAAGGGAGACCAGGATATTCGCACCCCACCAGATTTATTACAAGAATTTACTGTAATTGAGGCTAGGATTTGGTCCATAACCATTTGTTTATAAAATAATAAACTAATATATAAATTTAAATGGGATTTTTTCAAAAACTAGGAAAGATTAAGAAAGGCCTATTGAAGAAAAAACCCTCCCATGTGATCAACGTGAAGAAGACAAGCATAGAGACTTTGTTGTTATTGATGAAGCCAAACTTAAGGTCTCTGTATGGGGAATTACTTGGCCTACCGATGCCTTTATGCCATTTTATGGAACAGCTTAACAAACCGTTAGGTTGTTTCGTGTGTTTTGAAACAAATTAGTTTTTTACCCCCAGATCTCACAGGGGACTTTGCATGGAAGTTGACCTTGTACAAAAACCATTGATATACAATTTGTTGGGTACTCATTCATTCAATGAGTGATGTATATCAATTTACCCAACACTTGCTTTCGATGCTAGTTGGTTGAGCATAAGATAAGAGATTGCCCTTTCATGTCCACCACCAATCCTTCGACCAAAGCAACCGTTGAGCAAGGCAAACTCTAGATAGGGTCTAATGATGGTTGGAAAGTCGTGGGTTGACAAAAAAACCAGAATAATTAGAACAACAAAGCTCCCTCTGCTTACCTTAAGTTGGTCATGGCCATTTTTGTTGCAAAAATGTTGATGATTGCTCAAGTGTTGCTTGCTCAATCCCCTTAGGTAAACCTTAGGCTAATAGCTTCAAATACTCTGCAAGCAACTAATTTGTTATTCAAATCTCAAGACTTTGATTCTAGCAAGTTGTTTTTTTCAAGTCATAAGAATCTTTGACTCTGCCATTCTTTGCAAGGGAGAGTATTCCCTCATTGTCGGCCTCATGGCCAAGGGAAACCCTTTTTCTCCCCACTGACAATTATTGTGAATCTCACAGAGTTCTTCTCTAGGTAGAGAGGAGGATTATTATGTGTAGGAAGAGCGATGACCAATCAACTTGCAGACTTTCTCGCCAAATCCAACTGCAAACATTTTGAGCAATAGCTTTGTAGCACTTGAAGGCAGGCCATGATGGCAAGAATATGAATTTTGATAGTTATTCATGAATATTATTTTATGGAACATGCAAGTTTAACTGACCCAACCCACAAGTATATGGTTAGGGCCACTTATGAGTAGTTTCTAAAATGCATGTGTTATGTTTGCAATAAGTTAAGATTATTGATATGCGCTTGCAAATGGTGATAAAATTGATTTGCTTTGAAGCTACTTGCCATGAGATGGGACGTGGCATAATTGTCACTTTGATACCTTGTTTGTAATAGACTAGGGAGTTGACCCATTTAATAATGCCACTTGGACAATTTCTTTTATTTTGACGGGTATTCCCTTAGCCTAGTTAACCTCTACGCTTCTAATGGCGTTGTGGAAAGAAAGGCACTTTAGTGGTGGTTAGAGGAGTAACTTCTTGTGGCAAACTAGATTGTTTATGGAGATTTTAACATGATTGAATCTACAGAGGACAAGGAAGGGCTTTTTCCCATGAGATGGTGTATTGGTGAATGAGAAGTGTGGTTTTATATGCAGAACGAATTATTGTATGATCCTAACCATCACCACAGATACTCCCTTGCCACCCCTTGGTTCACTTGGTTGAAAATTTGCCCAAGAAACTAATAAAGTGCTCAAGCAGCGAGATAGAACATTACTCACTGAACAAGATGATTTTACATTCACCCAATACTTTGATAGGGTAGTCAATGTTCTTACTGATATTCTTCTCTTAGACCACCAACCCATTAAATTTATCATATAATGATCGAATCCTCCTGCCAGAAATTTTAATGATCATTCCTACCTTAACATTTCACATATGAAGCATGAGTGCATCGTTATGCACATTAGGAGGGCTTTGAATCTTGTCTTATGCCCTACTTGCACCAAACCTAGATTGAATGCTTGGAGGCAATCATTGTTTGCATTGCCAATTTCTTAAGGGTTTTTGGTAAGCAAATGGCTTTCTTTATAAAATGAGCCAATGTCGCATACATCAGAGAATTTAATTGGGTGTTCGACAAAATGCAACTCTTTTCCCTTAATGGATCCTTGCAAATATAGATAGTTGAGTTGCATTAGAAATTCAACCTAGTTGAGTTGCATTAAAAATTCAACCTAGTTGAGATACATCAAGTTCATGGTGCTCAATTCCAAGCTAGAATTTTTTGGCTTAAGGTTGGAGATAGGAGCATCTAAGGTTTTTTCCAAAGATAGAGCTAAAAAATTTGTTGTTCATATGAGGAACTTAAACATGTTAGGGACCATCTTACTGATTTTCGAGACATCCTTCAAGCCTTTGTGCGACATTACAAGCAGGGATTTCAAGCCCAAGTATCTAATGATGAGCGGGGATTGTTATGTAGAAATGCATTAGTGTGGTGCCCTAAAATCTCTCCCCTGGCCAAAGAATGACTTGTGATCGACCTCTCTCTATTGATGAGCTTGAGAATGCGAATTGATGGGTTTCTTTGTGAATTATATCATGTTTTGTGGGATTGTGTTGGATCATATTTGCATAGAGCTTGCATTGAAGCCATGCTATTGGCTCTTTAGGTAAGCTCATGAACAAATGAAATATCAAGTTCATTCCTAAAGTAGGGAACCCTAAAATTATCAACAACTAGAGATCTATCACCCTCAATGTCTCTTACAATATTATTACCAAAGCTCTAGTCTTACAAATCATGTATCATCTTCCTTTAGTGGCCAGGCTTAAGCAAACATGTTTTATCCAAGGTAGGTACATTCTTGACAACATCATATCATTTTGAGAAGGGATGGAGTGAGTTTGCACATCCCAAAAAAAACTCTCTTTGTTAAAATTGATTTTGAGAAATCTATGATTGCATTGAGTAGCCCTTCATTATTACCATGTTGAAATCCCTTCGCTTTGGGCCCAGATTGTGCAATAAATCGAAACCCTTTTCAAAGAAACCTCTAGAGGCCTTATGAAGGGAATTTCCCTTCCTCACACCCCCATGACTAGCTCATAAATGGCCAATTTGATAATGACTCTTTTATCTCCATTGTGGAGGAAGAGGAGGTGGTCAAGAACACTATGGAATGTCTACAAATTTTCTATCTTGCCCTAGGTTTTAGCATCCAACGGGAAAAGACAAACTACTACAGAGAGTCCATGGACTTTACGCCCAATTGGTTTGAGACATACAATTGGATTTGGATCTCACATAGGGAGATGTTTAAGTTCTTGGGACCTCCCTTTATTTTCCAAGCATTTCAAGTGGAGTTATGGAACAATGTGTTGGAGGTTTGTCAATGATGTCTCTAAGGTGACCAAGGATGTTGATGAGGTGGCATGTGTACTAGAATGACAATGACAAAGTGTGCTTCAGTGTTCTTACATAGTTCTTCTGTGTTTAACTTGGATAGGCAGATGGTGGATGTTATTGATGGTATGGTCATGTTGCAGAGACCCTGTGTGGTGTTTTGAGTGCTTGTGGAAGTGAAAATAAATCATCATAGAGGTCATATGAGTGTTTAGGTTCAATTAGTCATCTTGACAAATAAAGCTGAGTGAGAAAATTGATGATGTCAATATTTAAACATGAATGTTTCAAGAGTAGTTTGATATATGGATAGATTCCCCTATGTGAGGAGATCATATGGTTCAAGTTTTAGGGCTGGATATGGAGTGTAGCAAAAGTTATTAAGGTGCAAAGTTAGCTTCTCAGACATAGTTCAATAAATTCCCATACTTAGCCAAATGTGTGATATTGAAGATCTACGATGAGCGTTTAATTGGGTGATGAAGATCTATGATGAGTGATTAATCTAACCAGATAAAGATCTAATGACGAGTGTGTCAGACAAAGATCAACGACAAACACAAAGTCTATTAGTCAAAGATCATGAGAATGAGCATGATGAAGACGTGTCACTTTCACAGAGTTTGAGTAGCAGATCAAGATCGATGGAGCGCATTTAAATATGTAGAAGAAGATCAATGGTGCATATTAGTCAATAAGTCAATAGAATGCTCATAGGGCATGCAAGGATGCCAAGTGGCAAAAGTTCATTGGAGACTGACTACAGGGTATGTAGAGGGCACGTGAGACTGCCAAGTGGCTTGATCTCAGAAGCGAGAATCTAAGATCAATGGTGAGCAATGTAATTTAAATTCAGGAGGCTCACAAAGAGATCGATAGAGCACATTTGAGCAAGCTATGTGAGGAAATGAGATAAAGACACGTGTTTACAGATGATTTTTCATTACCCAGTGACTGTTGGCATTTGAATTAGCTAAAGGATAAACCAATACTTAGTATTTTGCTTATATCTTTTGATCTAGGATGAATTTATTGATGGTGTAAAAGGCAAAGTTGAAGAAGACTTCAAGACGCATCCATAGAATCTATTTAGAAGATTTTAATATTTGTACCATCAAATTTATTGAGCTCCAAAGTTGATTTAATGTTTGACCATGTTATGCAAGTGACCTGAAAAAGATAATTGAAGAGTTCTTGATGGTATTTTGGTGTTTCAAGATGAACTAACTATTGGAGAGTGTTTTAGACCCCATGAGGACAATCTTTATGGATTTTTGAGGTTTGACCAATCCATGTTCAGTATGAACAAATGCTTAAAAGTTGATTGTGTTTATTGAATACACTGGCAAGTTTAAGTGACCATCTTGTAAAGGTAAGTTGAAAATGGTCTGATTATATTTTAGGAAGAAAATGAGTATGGATAGTTCTATAATTCTCAAAGATTGATGAGAAGGTATTGGTTTTCATGATTTGCCCCTGAGCAATTATGGAGAGTCAAAATAGTTTGACTATATGTTCCTAGTTTGAGTGGTCATTCTAAGAGAGTTGATTTGAGTGTTTAGAGCTTGTGTTGAAGTGTCTAAGGCACATGGAAGTTTTTTAGTGTTCATAAAGGTTTCACCCATGTGATATAATCATATGGATATGTAAAAATATTTGAGTAGTTGCTTCAGAATTTTGAGACTGTATTTTCTGTGTATGAAGGCCTAAAGAGTGAGGAGACCTAATTGGTAGGTTCAAGTTTTGAGTTGGTGTTCCAAGTGGAAAGGACCCATATGAGAGTTAGAAAGGGGATATTGTAGATAGGTTTGATATGTTCTAAGCATGAATGTGTTCCAAGTAGTCTCACATGTAACATGTGAGTATGAAGGCCTAATTGTTCTAGGTCTCACCAAGACCTAATGTTGGTTTGGGCTTAATGAAGTAATGGATGACCTAAGGAGTGTGGGTTTCTTACATGTAATGTGTATGAATACATATCTCAAAGGTAAAACAAGTATGGTAAGCATCTTGGTCAACCAAGATGGGTTAGATGAGTGTATGTATAAATACTAGGCATAATTAGCCTATTTGGAGTGGAGTTGAGAGAGTGTAGTGCTAAACAAAGGAAAGAACCTTTGAAAAAGAAGGTACATGTCATTTAGTACCATCAAAGAGAAAAGAGGATCAATCATGTTTATCTAATCAATTTGATGCAGGAGGACACACAAGTCATTGGACGTAATGATCCTAGAAGAGGCAGATTGAGTGAGTAAGCCCTAGAGGCTATTTGAGAAAGATTGAAGGGTGAAGAAGAGTGCAAGAAAGATAAGTCCATCATTAGGTTTAGAAGACATTAGATTAGAGATGGTGATCAAATCAAATTATCTTAGTGGGTGCTTGGTTGCTTAGGGGGTTGGTTCCTCCTTGTGGGATGGGTGTCTCACTAAATTAAGGGATGGGTGTTCCTTGATCAGTTGGTGTTGGTCTAAATGTTGGATCTTTTTATTTTAGGAATCTAGTCCATATTGTAGGGTTTATTGGGTTTTATCCCCCAAGTGGGTGTTCTAGAGACATGGAGATCACAGGTTGATTTTGTCTCCGGATGATTGTGTGATACCGGTTAGCACGCTGATGGTTGGACAGTTCTATGAACAGTGTCCTGATTCACATGATGAGGTTAAGTACATGCGTACTAGACCTGAGGTTTCCCAAGCAGTGGGTGTTGTCAGCAAGTTCGAAGCCAATTCGAGAAAGAAGCACTAGAGGGCAGTGCAGTGGATTCTCAGGTATTTGAGAGGGACCAGCAGCAGGTATACATGTTATGCAGGGTCAGGGACTTCTACATGGGTTTGTAGATGCAGATGTGGCAGGTTACTTGGATGATATGCGGTGCACCATAGGATGTGTGGTGGTTGGTCTTCAGGATTGATCTTGAAGAGGGATACAATCCAGGAAACAGATTAGATAGTGTATAGGTACAAGTACAGGTGCAGCTATTTATCTTTAAGTGGGAGATTGTTAGGTTGTGGAGCTAAAAGTTTTACCAGGATGCAAATAGGAGGTTGCTGAGTTGCAGAGTAACCGACGTCAGTCTGATCAACTGATGTCAGTCATATCCAGTGAGCAGAGCAACCGACATCGATCAGGATCGGTCGATGTCGGTCATCTCCAGCCAGACAGGGACCAACGTCAGTCACCTGTGCGGTTCCAGAACTGCTAGTTAACGAACCGATTGTTTGCATGTAAGAAGGCTAATTTTAGTCTTGAGCTGTGGATCTAATTATTGTAATTGGATGTCTAATTATTATTTCCATGAGATCTATATAATAGACTCATGGGTTGTATTGTAAAGTGTGCTAGAGAGTAAGAGAGCAAGGTTAGCTCCTTCAGAGTGAAGACAGCATGGTGTGTTCCTCTTAGTGCCACAGTGCCAAGTGTGTATGATTAGGTAGATCTGCAAGTTGTTGCAAGATCTGGTAGAGATCCACAGGGGTGCTGGTTTGGAGAATCAGAAGGGTTCTTCATGTGTGTATGATCTTGGTCGACAGGTGTGCAAGGCCAGGTTTGGAGATTTACATGGTAAGTAAGATCATTGATTTGCAAGTGTATGTGTGTGCGTGGTCTAGGTTTGCAAGTGTTGCAAAACCAAGTTGATTTGTAGGTGGCAGCAAGATCAGGGAGATTAGCAACACAACAGGTAGCAAGATCAGGTGAGATCTATTTGGAGCACAGTGTGTACTCGATCATGGAGTATGTGGAGTACTTGTGTACTGGCAGTAGTGATACTGACTGGTGGTACTGGCAGTAGTGATACTGATTGGTTGGAGGTGAACACCAACTCTGTGTTTGAGTTGTGTGTTGGGATTGTGATTGAGAGAGTGAGCTCTTGAAGAGATTTACTGTTTATGCCCTAGAGGTGTGGGAGCCCTAGAGGTGTGTAAGGAAGAAGACTGTGGCATCTTCTTTGTTGTATTTCCTTATGGAAGAGTATTAATACAATTGGGTATTGTCTCTCATATTCTGTGTTATTTTCGAATTCTAGTTACTTGTGCATTCTTGTTAAATTCCGTGGTAATCAATTGTGCTTTCGGGTCCTAACAGTTGGTATCAGAGCATTTATGTTCTAGATTCCTGACAATTTTTTCATGTATATCATGTGTTATGTACTTGATCTTGCTATGTTCATTGCAATGGTTAATTTGTATGCATCATGATTGTATATGTTGAATGTTTAAGAATTAGGAATTGAATTAGATTATCTTGCATCACCGATTCACCCCTTTCCCCCTCGGTGATTTTACCTCTAACAATTGGTATTAGAGCCATACCTTCTTTGCAAAAGTTTAACCACTTGAAGGTTATCATAGATATAATGGATCTTCATGGTGAACTAGTGTGTGCTTTGTCAAAGATTGGTCATCTAGAAAAAGAGATTGAAACTCTGAAAGGAAGCAAAAATTCAAATATGACTTCCTCATGTTTTGAGATCAAAGCAAGTAAAGTCTTAACATATTGAGATATACTCTCATCCAAGGTCAAAGGGGACTCGTGCTTCACCAAAGAAGTCAATAATGACTCCTGAATCAATAATGAATAAGAAAAAAGGAGATCCAACATGAATTTTTTTTTCAATGGATATTGTTGTACTTGCAATCAATTTGGTCACAGATATAAGAATTGTGCTCTATCTCTTAATATCAAAAGAGATTGGGTTTGCTACAACTACAATTAGAAAGGTCATATTGCCAAGAATTACAAAAGAGACTTTTGGAAAAAGGACATACAAGTCATTGACACCATCAAATGGTTTAAGGAAACTAAACCTAAGAAAGAAGAAAAGAAACAAAACTCTTACCATGCACCAAAGGAAGAGTCAATATTTGCTCAAACAAATTTTCACACTCAAAAAGATGAGAACAAGAAGTGGTACATAGATAGTGGGTGCTCAAGTCATATGACATGAGACAAGAGCAAGTTTATATCTCTCAAGAAGACCAATCTAGGTTCAGTTACATTTGGTGATAACAAATCTACTAATATTATTGGAAAAGGTATTATGAGTCTTGATAATGGCCATACTAGAACTAAGAATGTCTTATATGTATAAGGTTTGAAACATAATCTTTTAAGTGTGACATAAATGTGTGAGCAAGGAAATATTCTAACCTTTCATAACAAGGAATGTGAAGTTAAAATGGCAAAGTCTAGAAAAATAATTGCAAACATTCATAAAGTGGAAAATAACTTGTATATCTTCCATGAACCCAAGAAGGAGGAATGTTTCATGAGTCAATTGGATGAAAACTAGCTTTGGCATAAAAGACTTGGACATATTAATTTTGACAATATGGTAAAGATCAATTTAAAGGGGTTAGTAAGACATGCCAAAATTACCAAAATTCCTCATTCTCTCTACAAAGCATGTCTTCATGGGAAGCAAATCAAGAAGAGATACAAATCCAAGGAACGTTTCACTACAAGACCATTAGAATTGATCCATACTGATATGTGTAGACATATGAGAACTCAAAGTATTCAAGGTAACAACTATTTCATGTTTCTCATTGATGATTTCACTAGGATGACTTGGATATGCTTTCTTAAAGAGAAATATGAAGCTTTTTCAAGATTTAAATCATTCAAAACACTTGTGGAAAATGAAAAAGAATCTAAAGTTAAGTGTGTAAGATCAGATAGAGGAGGTGAGATTTTGGTCTTATGAATTTGATGACTTCTGTGAAGAACAATGGATAAAAAGACAATATTCTGCTACTAGAAAACCACAACAGAATGGTGTTGTTGAAAGAAAAAACAAAACTATTAAAGAAATACGTAGAACTATGCTTCAAAATGCTAAACTATCAGATGGTTATTGGGAAGAGGCAACAAAAACTTCAGTTTACATTCTTAACAAGTGCCAAATTAGAGTAAATGGTGATAGGACTCCATATGAGCTATGGAAGTATAGAGCTACTAATGTCAAACATTTTAAAGTATTTGGGAGAAAGTGTTATTCAAAAGGGACAAAGAAAATATTGGCAAATTTAATTCAAGATCTAATGAGGGCATCTTCTTACCTTCCTCTTCTATCAGATCTGCCTATAGATGCTTTAACAAGAGACTTCACAAGATTGTTGAAATCTCAAATGTGAGTGTACATGAGATAAATAGAGTCAATAAGTCAAACTTGCAAGTAAGTGATATTGTTCAAAATTTTATTTCAAACAAGGATGGGTTATCTATTCAAACAGATGATGAAAATGAAGAGGAAGAAGCAAGACTTGACACTAAAGCTCCATGTAAGAGAATACAGAAAGATCATCCCACCTCCCAAGTAATTCATAATGTGAATGCAAGGTTGCAAAATAGAAGAAGAATGTTGATCAATCAGAATCAACAAAACACTATCTTGTTTGTTGGGGGATCAAGCCAACAATAGATTACAATTGTGAAAGCAATAAACGCGGAATTAAATCAGATTGACAAGTAATTAGAATGATAATAGCAAGAACAAGAGATACAAAAAAACACCCTGAAAACTTGTATTAACAAACTCTTTACAAAAGGAATACAATTGAAGAAAGCTTCTTTCTTCCACACCTCTCCTAGATATATAGATCTCTCACTAGATCTCTATTCCTCAAGAGCTCACTCTCTCAAGAACAATCAACTCCAACAAGCCTGGATTGATTCAATTATGTACTGTTCTTCTCATACAATGAATTACAATAATAATTCACAATAACTCCAACAACTACAATAAGCTAGGAAGATCTAATTCTACATATAGAATTAAGAGACTTGAGCATGTACATCCAACAAGTAGTTAAGCCACTTGAACAAGGGCTCTAAAAATAGTAATGCCAATAATAAAGACGCGAGCTTGAGACTACAACTCAAACTCATCATGCAAACACTCGCTTCTGTCCACGGAAATTGCTTTTTGGACACGCAGGTAATCGACGTCGATTCCTGCTGCTTGTCTGTGACCGCCGTCGACCGACCCTTTGCCGACGTCAGCATCTCTGCAACTGCTTTTGACCGACGTCGGTCGCTCCTAACCGACGCCGGTGTCTATGTAGACCCAAACCTGATAATGAATGCTCCTTGGTGAAGCTTTTAGCTCCACACCCTAACAATCTCCCACTTGGAGATAAACAACTGCACCAGTACCTGTACAACAACATCTTCTAGCTCCTCCATCTTCAACTCAATCATGAAGACCAACAGAAGTTGAATGAAGATTCAACTTCTCCTTTGTAACTGGCTTAGTTAACATATCAGCAGGATTCCTATCTGTATGGATCTTCTCCAGCTTCAACTCACCATCTTCCAATACCTGTCGTATGAAATGGTACCTTAGCTGTATGTGCTTCATTCTTGAATGAAAGGCTGAGTTCTTAGCCAAATGGATTGCACTCTGACTGTCACTGTACAATCTACAACTCTCATGCTCCCTACCAAGCTCATCCATGAACCGTGTCATCCATATCATCTCTTTGCTAGCTTTTGTGGCTGCAATATACTCTGCTTCTGTAGTTGACAAGGCAACAACCTTCTGCAACTTAGATATCCAGCTAACGTTCCACCTCCAGTAAAAACATAACCTGTAGTGCTCCTTCTGCCATCCAAATCACCTGCCATATCTGAATCTACATAACCATGTAGAGAAGTATTTGAACCTCCATAGCACAAGTGCCTACTGCTGATTCCTCTCAGATATCTAAGGATCCACTGAACTTCTTTCCAATGTTCCTTACCTGGATTGGCCATATACTTACTTACCACTCCCACTGCTTGGGCAATATCCGGTCTAGTACACACCATTGCATACATCAAACTCCCTACTGCGGAAGAATATGGAACCTTACTCATGTACTCTACCTCATCATATGAATTAGGACATTGTTCTTTACTCAACTTAAAATGTTCAGCCAAAGGTCTGCTTACCGGTTTAGCATCCTGCATATTGAACCATTTTAACACCTTGTCCACATAATCTTCTTGAGACAATATCAACCTGTGATTTTTCCTGTCTCTCTTAATGCTCATGCCAAGGATTTTCTTTGCTGCTCCCAAATCCTTCATAGCAAACGTTTGAGCTAATTTCACCTTAAGCTCTGAGATATCCTGCATGTGAGATCCTGCAACCAGCATATCATCTACATACAACAATAGAATAATATATCTATCGTTATCAAATCTCTTGAAATACACACAATGGTCTGATTGACACCTACTGTAGCCATGCTCAGTCATAAACCTGTCAAATTTTAAGTACCATTGCCTGAGGCCATACAAGCTTTTCTTCAATCTGCACACAAACTTCTCCTTACCCTTGACCTCGAATCCTTCTGGCTGTTCCATATAAATTTCCTCATCCAAATCTCCATGAAGAAATGCTGTCTTAACATCTAGCTGCTCAAGATGCAAATCCTCAAAAGCAACCAAAGACAATACAACCCTTATAGAAGTCATTTTAACAACAGGAGAAAATATCTCACCAAAGTCGATACCTGGCTTTTGTGCAAATCCTTTTACTACTAATCTGGCTTTATATCTCATCTGTCCATTCTCACCTTCTTTCAACCTGTAGGTCCATCTGTTCTTGAGTGTTCTCTTACCAGCTGATAATTCAACCAAATCCCATGTTTGATTCTCTCTTAAGGACTCCAACTCCTCAACCATGCCACGCTCCCACTGACTTTTGGACTCCACCTGTATCGCTTCTTCAAAACTCTCTAGTTCTCCACCATCAGTTAGCAATAAGTAAAATAAAGAAGGAGAATATCTAATTGGAGGCTTACTCACCCTTTCTAACCTCCTGATGGGTGTCTGAGACTCGTCCACAACACGCTGTCCACCCAAATTCTCTGACGGTGACCGACATCGGTCACCTCCAGACCTGTTACTGGCCGATGTCGATTCTGCCTGACCGACCTCGGTACCTGTACGGCCGACGTCGGTCTCTGTATGGCCGATGCCGGTTTCTGTCTTGCCGATGCTGATTCCTAACCTGTCGACGTCGGTCTCTGTGTTTTCTTGCAAGTGATTATTTTTTTTCCCGTGAGCTCATCTTGGAATTTTACCTCGTCCAATTCACCATTGCTCTGCTCAGATTGATTCAGCTTCCTTAGCTGATCACAATACATCACTCTTTCGTTGAAAACAACATCACGGCTCTTGATTACCTTGTTAGTTTCTAGATTCCACAATCTGTAACCAAAATCATCTGAGCCATAGCCAATAAACGTGCATCTCATAGACTTAGCATCTAGCTTCTTTCTATTTTCTTTATCTATGTGCACAAAGGCTTCACAACCAAAAACTTTGAGATATGAGAGATCAACTTTTTTACCTGTCCATGCCTCTTCTGGAATACTTCCATCCAGAGCTGTAGAGGGTCCTCTGTTAATCAGGTATACTGCAGTGTCAACAGCTTGTGCCCAAAACTATAAGGGCAAACCGGCATGCAATCTCATACATCTTGCACGCTCCATTATTGTCCTGTTCATCCTTTCAGCAATACCATTCTGCTGAGGTGTCCTTGGAACCATCCTTTGCCTATGGATTCCATGCATGTAACAATAATCTCTGAACTTATGACTGCAGAACTCACCACCATTGTCTGATCTCAGGCACTTTAATCTTTTACCTATTTCATTTTCAACCATAGCTTTCCAAACTTTAAAAGTCTTAAATACATCAGATTTTCTTCTAATACAATAGATCCATACCTTCCTTGTAGCATCATCTATGAAAGATACATAGTACTGTGATCCTCCAATATAAGCAACTTGAGCCGGTCCCCACACATCTGTGTGAACAAGCTCCAACTTATGCCTCTTCTTAGTAGACCTAATTTTGAGAAAACTAACCCTTTTCTGTTTTCCAAATACACAGTACTCACAAAACTCTAGATCTATGCCTTTTAAATATGAAAGCATACCTTTGGACTTAAGAATTGACATCCCCTTCTCACTCATGTGGCCAAGCCTTGAGTGCCACAATTTAGCATCCACATCTGAAGTAGATAATACGGAAGGAGATTTGTTAGTAACACAATTACACAAATAGAGAGTACCTTCTCTCTTACCTCTAGCCATAACAAGTGCACCCTTGGTCACCTTCCAAGATTCTGCTGTGAGAGTTACTGTACAACCCTCATCCCCTAAATTTTTTGCAGAGATCAGATTTCTCTTCAAGCTAGGAACATGCATCACATCTCTCAACACCCATGTGTTGCTATTCTGCATCTTCAGCTGCACTTTACCTTTGCCAATTATTTTACAGGGCTCATCATCCCCTAGATACACTATTACAAAATCTCCATGGATATAGTCACTGAAATATTCCCTGTTAGGAGTAGCATGAAAAGATGCACCAGAATCTAATACCCAAGATTCTATATTATTATGCAGAGAGAAAATTAAAGCATCTTGTGCAATACCTGCAATCTTGGCTTCTTCCTTTCCTTCGTGCTGATTGTCCTCCTTAGGTTTTGACCAACAATCTCTACTTATGTGCCCCATCTTTCCACAATTCCAGCATTGTGGCCTTCTGCCATTTTTGGATTTAGATCTGCCTTTCCCCTTTGACTTGGATCTTGATCTGCCTTTCTTGCTCTTCTCTTTCTGCCTTCCCCTGCTCTCAAAACTTAAAGCATTCTCAGATGCCTCTTCTGTGCTTTTCCTGTGTATTTTCTCATTCAAGATAACACTAACAACATCCTCTACTTTCAAAATATTTGATGCAGATGCAGTATTACTTACTGCCATTACTAAGCCATGCCAGCTTTCAGGCAAAGAACATAATATCAAAAGAGCTTTTATTTCATCATCAAACACTATATTCACTGAACTTAATTGATTCACAATACCATTGAAATCATTCAGATGAGTAGAAACAGATCCACCTTCATTCATATGCAAATTAAATAACTGCTTCATAAGATATACCTTATTGGAAGCTGAGGGTTTTTCATACAAATTTGCTAACGTAGTCATCAACTCTACCGTAGACTTTACCTGTGATAAATTAGATATCACAGTGGATGCTAGACTCAGTCTTATAGACCCCAGAGCCTTTCTGTCAAGAACTTCTCATTCTTCATCCTCCATGTCTTTGGGCTTCTTTGCAACCCCACCTAACGGTAAGTAGAGATCTTTTTGATACAGATAATCCTCTATCTGCATTCTCTAGTGTTGGTAATTTTTGCCATTGAACTTTTCCATTCTCAATTTACTTTCATCTGCCATTGCTTCTCCCACTCAAACAGAAATCCCTGTAGAAACCCCTGTGAGAACCTGTAATCAATACACACTACACAGATCTGAACCACCTGTTAGTGCACCTGAGCTCTGATACCACTTATTGGATATCAAGCTCTGAACCTGCAACCAAGGCTCTAATACCACTTGTTGGGAGATCAAGCCAACAATAGATTACAATTGTGAAAGCAATAAACGCGGAATTAAATCAGATTGACAAGTAATTAGAATGATAATAGCAAGAACAAGAGATACAAGAAAACACCCTGAAAACTTGTATTAACAAACTCTTTACAAAAAGAATACAATTGAAGAAAGCTTCTTTCTTCCACACCTCTCCTAGATGTATAGATCTCTCACTAGATCTCTATTCCTCAAGAGCTCACTCTCTCAAGAACAATCAACTCCAACAAGCTTGGATTGATTCAATTCCGTACTGTTCTTCTCATACAATGAATTACAATAATAATTCACAATGACTCCAACAACTACAATAAGCTAGGAAGATCTAATTCTACATATAGAATTAGGAGACTTGAGCATGTACATCCAACAAGCAGTTAAGCCACTTGAACAAGGGCTCTAAAAATAGTAATGCCAATAATAGAGACACGAGCTTGAGACTACAACTCAAACTCATCATGCAAACACTCGCTTCTGTCCAAGGAAATAGCTTTTTGGACACGCAGGTAATCGACGTCGATTCCTGCTGCATGTCTGTGACCGCCGTCGGCCGACCCTCTATCGACGTCGGCGTCTCTGTAACTGCTTCTGACCGACGTCGATCGATCCTGACCGACGCCGGTGTCTGTGTAGACTCGAACCTGATAATGAATGCTCCTTGGTGAAGCTTTTAGCTCCACACCCTAACATTGTTATCATTGGTTGAACCTAAAAATTTCCTGGAAGCTAGAAAAGATGAAGGTTGTACATGTGTTATGGATGAAAAACTTGATCAATAGTAAATATTGAAACATGGGATCCTATTCGTAGACCAAAAACCAAGAATGTGATAGGCACTAAGTGGGTCTTCAACATTAAAATGAATGAGAAACGAGAGGTCACAAGAAATAAAACTAGACTAGTGTGTAAAGGATACGCTCAGGTTGAAGGCATAGATTTTAATGATACTTTTGTTATAGTGGCAAGAATGGAAATAATTAGACTCTTCTTGGCATATGCTAGTTTCAAAGATTTTAAGGTATACTAAATGGATGCAAAATCCGCCTTTTTGAATGTTAACTTAGAAGAAGTGTACATTGAGTTACCCAAAAGATTCTTCTTATCAAGTGATCAAGACTATGTGTGCAAATTAAAGAAGGCTTTATGTGGTCTTAAACAAGCTCCTAGAGCTTTGTATGATAGACTAGACAAGTATCTTTTGGGTTAAGGTTTCAAAAGAGGGGTAACTAATAGCAATTTGTACATTAAGACTGAAGGTAGTCATCAATTAATTATATTTATCTATGTTGATGACATAATATTTGGTTCTAACAATGACAATATGAATAAATAATTTTTAGATGTCATGAAGATTGAATTTGAGATGTCTGTGTTGGGGGAACTTTCATTCTATTTAGGATTACAAATTAACCAACTAGATGCAAGGATATTCATTTCACAAGCTAAATACATTAATGATATGATATGATGGAGTGTAAGCCAATGATTACACCAATGATTACATGTTGCAAGTTGAATAATCAAGATGACTCACCAAAGGTTGATCAAACCTTGTATAGATTCATGATTGGAAGTCTTTTGTACTCCACTGCCTCTAGACCTGACATCATGCAAGCAGTAGGACTTGTTGGTAAGTTTCAAGTTGATCCTAGAGAATCTCACTCGAAAGCAGCCAAAAGAATCTTATGGTATCTTAAGGGAACCATAGAATAAGGTTTATGGTATATCGGGAGCAAAGAATTCACTCTAAAGACATACACTGATGCAAATTGGGTTGGTTGTGTGGATGATAGGAAGAGTACAAGTGGTGGTGTTTTCTTCCTAGGTGAATGCTTGGTATCTTGGCTAAGGAAGAAGTAAGCTTTAGTATCCCTATCCACTGTAAAAGCTAAGTATATAGTTGTTGCCTCATGTTTCACTTAAGATATATGGATGAAGCAAACCTTGGAAGACTATAAGGTAAGGCAAAAAGAAGCTTGTCCCATCTACTATGACAATACTAGTGCAATTAGTATCTCAAAGAATCCTGTAATGCACTCAAAAAATGAACACATTCCTATTAGATATAATTTCTCGAGAGAACAAGTGAGCAATTAATGTGTTAAGTTGCAATATGTGCCTACAAAAGAATAACTTACAAACATTATGACCAAACCATTAACAAAAGCAACATTTGAGTATCTAAGACAAATATTGGGAATCATCTCCTTGTCTACAAATCAATAGAAGGTTCTTGGTTGAGGGGGAGAAACTGGTTCATGAGCTTGCTCCAGTAGTTTGCAGTAAAATGCTTCAAGTAAATTGTTTAAGGATTTTGGTCCTAAAGGGTCAAATTGGTTGGTTCGAAGTGTTTGAAGAGTTGATGATAGATCTAGTTTGTTGAGAAGTCTTTTTGAAGATATTATGATCTAGGTGGAGTGTGGAGTTAAGGGGGGGCTAACTCAGATAGTTTGAAAGGCTTGAAGAATTGTGCATGATGTGAGGGGGAACATATGTGAGATGTTTCAGTCATAATGGAAATATGAAGAAGTCTGCTATAGATGTGAACTCAAGTATGTTTATTTTATGACTTGATCAAACCAAGATAGGTGCTTTGTCAATGTATTGAATCCTCATGCATAAACAAAGGGGGAACTTTGTAAATGGTCGGGTCTTAGGATCAAAACACTGTGTAGTAGAATTTGAGAGAGAAAGTATGAAGGAAACTATGTTGATTCATCATTGTTGGAAATAGTCTAAATATGCTCAAAAGGGTGCCTAAGCTTAGGTGACTTAGGACGAGTCCCTCTTAATGTTTTCAAGGTAAGTTCATGCAGTTTATGATGTTCATGTATATTGTATCTTCATAGAAGATATGTATGATCAAAGAAGAGTGTAGTCATGGAGCATGTTTGATAAGATCAAAGTAAGAAGATGTATGCACAATGTTAATGGGAGTTTGTATCATCTCTCAGAGGTGGTCCTTTCCTATTATTGGTCCTTGAAGTTTTTTTAGGTCTATAGGATCAGAAGTTGAGCCCACTTTGTCATTATGTCAAAGGGGAAGAAAGTGCTTGAAGAGAGAGACAGAGTCTGAGCGTAAGATTTGTATTGGTGTTGACATCAATGACAAAGGGGGATATTTTTGGAGGTTTGTCAATTATGTCTCCAATGTGACCAAGGATGTTGATGAGGTGGCATGTGTGCTATAACGACAATGACAAAGTGTGCTTCAGTGTTATTGCATAGTTCTTCAATGTTTGAATTGCATAAGAAGATGGTGGATATTATGTATGGTATGGTCATGTTTTAGAGACCCTATGGGGTGTTTTGAGTGCTTGGATTGTTTGTGGAAGTGACACTAATTTACTAGAGCAGTAATATAAGTGTCTAGGTTCAAGTAGTCATCTTGACAAATAAAACTAAGTGAAAAGATTAATGATGTCAGAATTAACACATGTGAAGGTTTCAAGAGTATCTTGATATATGGATAGATTCCCCTATGTGAGGAGATCATATGGTTCAAGTTTTAGGTTTGGACATAGAGCATAGTACAAGTTTTTAAGGTGTAAAGTTGACTTCTCAGACGTAGTTCAATAAGTTCCCATAGTCAAATTTGTGATATCAAAGATCTACGTTGAGAATTTAATTGAGAAATGAATATATATGGATAGTGATTAATCTGACTAGATATGGATCTGATGGTGAGTATTATACTTGTCATACAAAGATTGACGACAAGCACAAAGTCTATTAGTCAAAGATCTTGAGAATGAACACAATGAAGACATGTGTCACTTCCACGGAGTTTAAGTAGCAAACCAAGATATATGAATTGAATTCAAATGTGCAAAGGAAGATAAATGGTTCAAATTAGTCAATAAGTCAACATAATGATTATAAGGCACATGAGGATGTCAAGTGGTGGAAGTTCATTAGAGACTGATTGCAAGGTATGTAGCGCTACCAAGTAGCTTGATCTCAGAAGTGAGGATCTAAGATCAACAATGAGAGATGCAAGTTAAAGTCAAGATGCTTAAAAAGAGATATGTGGATCATGTTTTATCAAGATTTTTGAGAACATGAGATGAAGACACATGCCTACAGTTGATTTTTCATTAACTAGTGACCATTGGCATTTGAAGTAGTAAAAGGATAAACCAATACTCAGTATTTTGCTTATATCTTTTGATCTAGGACAAATTTATTGATGGTGTAAAAGGAAAATTTGAATAGGAATTCAAGGCACATCCATATAATATAGTTATAAGTTTTGAATATCTATACAATTAAAGTCATTGAGTTCCAAATTTGATTAAAGGTTTGGCCATATTTAGCAAGTGACCCAAGAAGGATAATTAAAAAGTTTTTTATGGTATTTCGGTGTTTCAATATGAAGTAACTATTAGAGAGTGTTTTATACTGCATGAGGACCATTTGTATGTATTTTTGAGGTTTTAAAAATCTAAATTTAGTATGAAAAAAGGCTTAGAAGCTAACTGTGGTTATTGAATACACTAGCAAGTTTGAGTGACCATCTTGTAGAAATAAGTTGAAAATGTTCTAAGTAGAGTTGAGGAATAAAATGAGTATGGAGATGTTATATAAGCCTCAAATATTGATGAGAAGGTATTGGTTGTCATGATTTTCCCCTGATCAGTTATGGAGATTCAAAATAGCTTGATTGTATTTTGACTATATATGCCTAGTCTAAGTGGTCATTTTGAGAGAGTTGATTTTAGTGCTTAGAGCTTGTGTTGAAGTGTCTAAGGTACATATAAGTGTTTAAAATTTACTAAAGGTTTCACCCATGTGATATAATCATATGGATATTTTAAAATATTTGAGTAATTGATTGAGAAGTTTGAGACTTTTTTTTTGTGTATGAAGGCCTAAAGAGCGAGGAGACCTAATTGGTAGGTTCAAGTGTCGAGTTGGTATTCCAGGTGGCATGGACCCATATGAGAGTGAGAAAGGGGATATTGGAGATATGTTTGATATGTTCTAAGCATTGGTAAAAGATGAAGGTGGTTTAAGTAGTCTCACATGTAACATGTGAGTATGAAGGCCTAATTGTTCTAGGTCTCACCAAGACCTAATGGTGGTTTGGGGTAATGAGGTAGTGGATGACCTAAGGAGTGTGGGTTTCTTACATGTAACATGTATGAAGACCTATTTTAAAGGTATAACAAGTATGGTAATCATATTGGTCAACCAAGATGGGTTAAATGAGTGTATGGTATAAATACGAGGCATAATTGGTCTATTTGGAGTGGAGTTGAGAGAGTGTGGTGCTAAAAAAAGGAGAGAACCTTTAAAAAGAAGATACATGTAATTTAGAACCATTAGAGAGCAAAGATTATCAGTCATGTTTATTTGATCAAGTTGATTTAGGAGGATACATAGGTCATTATACCTAATGAACCTAAAAGAGGCAAATTGAGTGAGTAAGCCCTAAAGGTTGTTTGAGAAAGATTGAAGGGTGAAGAAGTATGCAAGAAAGAGAAGCCTATCGTCAGGTGTAAAAGCATCAAATTAGAGATGGTGATCAATAAAGGTAGTTGAGTGGGTTCTTGGTTGCCTAAAGGGTTGGTTCCTCCTTGTGAGATGGGTGTCTCACTAAATTAAGGGATGGGTGTTCCTTGAGTAGTTGGTGTTGTTATAAATTTTGGATCTTGTTATTTTAGGACTGTAGTCCATCTTTCAGGGTTCACTGGGTTTTAATCCCCAAGAGGGTTTTCCCTATATATCATGTGTTATGTTCTTGATCTTGTTATGTTCATTGCAATGGTTAATTTGTATGCATCATGATTGTATGTGTTGAATGTTTAAGAATTGGGAATTGAATTGGATTATCTTGCATCATTGATTCACCCTTTGCCCCCCCTTCCCTTTAGTGATTGTACCTCTAACACCATGTTGAGAAAAAGATCTCTTACTAGATATTGAAGACTCTCTCCCTTGGATAATTTTTTAATATATGTTCTAAAGTTTTAGCAACAACTCATGTTTATTATTCCTTATATTCGGCCCCTTATAAAGTTAGTTAGAAGAAGTTAGAGAAGTTGCTTATAAACTTCCTATAGGCCAACTCTGAATAGAAAAAAGGATTTCACATTATGTCATGCGAATTGTGTTGTAGACCTAAATATGTTGGATAACTAGGTTTAATTGATATTAAAAAACAAGGTACTTCCCTCTATGCCAAATGGGTTGTTCAACCCATTGAAGGTAAGGAAGCTTGGAAAATCCTTCTCAATCATTACATTTATTTTGGTAATCCTTATGGAAGAATGTCCTGGAAAGGGTTAGGGTTTCATATCTTGCTTATTGCTCCTGTGGCCATTAAGATTATAGGGACCTTTGTTGCTAAGAGTATATGTGTTGTTTTGTGGAGCCTATTTCTAAATTACAATATATTTCAAATATTGTACATTTAAATTTTTTTGAACCCCCTTTAATAGGAAACCATTTTGGGCTGACTTTGCCCATGGTTTTGGTACCCATTATTTTGTAATACTACTTTTTTGATGTATTATGTATAGATGGATATTTCATAGGCAATACATTATGAGAGCAAGGGTTTGATAAGGTAGAATAGAGTGTGTGAATTAAGGTGCGAATTTAGGAGGGTTTGTTAAGCACAGATCCAAAAAATATTTGTGTATTGTAATTGTGAGAAGATAGATCTGAGAGTGGATTGTACTCTTGTGACTTGTAATAAAATATGAGCAAGTGTTTCTTGGTGGATGTAGTCCATATTGGGTAAACCATGTTAAATCTAGTCCTCTTGTTTTGCATATTTATTTATGTTCTTTCCGCATCTCTATTCATATCTATTATTATTATGATTCTATGAAATTATTCTTTATCAATTTTTGATTTATTCCTAACAATATGGAAAACTGTATAAATTATTAAACCATGGCTCATTTGGAAAGGGGATCAATTCAAAATTAGGTTGTCTATCAACACTCACTCTTTGTGGTGGTCTCTAGTGATTAATCACCATGAAAACCCTTTAGTATAAGCTTATAGGGTTAAGGCATTCAAAGTTTTTAGAAAATACATTCATAGTATTACTAATATTTGTGACAAAAGGAATGGGTCTTGAGAACCCTAGCCTTCTCTTAAGGTGAAGTATGTTCTCAAAAATCAAGACTTCGAGTCTATTGTTGAAGTCCAAATTGTTGTGCCTAGGGATGCTTTACATAAATTTTGCCTTAAATCCCCTCCCCAATGGTTGATAGATTGGATTTGGAATTTATATACTCCTTTGCTTTGGTACAAACCCCAACTTAGTTATTAGTGGCTTTCTCCCAGTGTTTTTCCTTGGTTATCTAGAGCAAAACATTCCATGTCATCTGGTTTGTGGTGGTTAAACCCAAAAAGTCTCACTTTGCATGGTGAAGGTCAAATAGAGTTTCTCAAACATAGTTTCTAGTTTTGTGTGAGAGCTTAGTAGACCTAGAATTTATTTCACGTTCTTTTAATCCCTTCAAACTATAATTGTTGTCATGGAATATGATCTTATTTGGAGACTCAACTATGCTCCCAACAAAGTTCAAGTAAATCTATCATATTTTATGCATTGAGATCATCTTTCAGCTTTGGAAAGATATATATTATGTTGTGTTTAGTAAAGAACAACTCTTGGAATTTAAACTATATATAATATCATGTTACATATATGAAAGCACACTTTGAGTAAAAAAACATAAACACTTTACTATTGGAATGCATCACTTTAATTATAATAAATAAAAAATAATAGTAATATAAGAAGAGTTACGACAATAAATCGGCTGGTTGGTATGCACAAGCCAAAATCATCATTGGTGAGAGGATGCAGCTAACAAAAACCATGTGTAAAGCATGGAAACCCATAGATCACAAGATTATAACAAAAAAATATAAAAATATGTATCTTTAGGCATAAGCTACAACCCTAGAGCAAGGTAGAGGTGGATAATCCTTCGGAGGTTGGGCACTCCAAGTGAAATGATCAACTGAAGGAGGATCGAGAGCCACCCAACCATCCTAAAAGCTTTCAAGGGGGGCAATAAAATAACGATGCCCTAACTAGAAGGTAATTGAACAAAGTTACCAATTGGACCACCCATTGTATATGTGAGCTCCATCATAATAGGCTAATGGCAAAAATGAACTGCAATGCCCCCCAACCCATCATGCACACTGAGGAGAAGTGGCTCCACTAACGATTGGGTATTGGAAGAGGGGAGCCATGATGTGGTTGGTCTGAAGGGACACAAATCATAGTGTAGGGAACACTCCCCCAGTGGTTGAACAACTCCTACAGGTGTTGAAACTTGAGCACCACCTTCTTAGCATGGGCTTGGATCTGTATAAGAGCCGAAGGGATAAAAATCCCCTTATCATTAACAAAAAACTATAAAGATGGTTCTTCATTGTTAAATTTAATTAAATTCCTAAATTTTCATAACTATAATTAAATTATATCTCTAAAGAAGTTTCATATAAAATAAAAATAAGCCAACCATTGAGATTTATCCCATGAAGAGAAGGGATTTGGATGGAAGAGTTGGAAAAGGTTTTGAATGCATTGGCATGAAGATTGAGCTCTTGGACACATCCAAAAAAAAAGTTCAAAGGACTCAGGTCTAGAGCAGGCCAAA
The DNA here is from genome assembly GCA_037957365.1 of Torreya grandis. Classification (NCBI taxonomy): domain Eukaryota; kingdom Viridiplantae; phylum Streptophyta; class Pinopsida; order Cupressales; family Taxaceae; genus Torreya; species Torreya grandis. The sequence continues at coordinate 3,514,185 of JARHVA010000200.1, read as the reverse complement.
CATCTAGGTCGACCAATTCTAATTTATAGGAGGTGTTCCCCAAGAGGAATGCCTTAATAAATCAAGCACCCAAGAAAATGTGCAAACTTGGTTTCAATATTAGCATTCCATATTTTTTGATTCTAGTCAGCCAAGTCATGTGTGAAGAATTTAAATTCTAATGCATATTTAACTTGTCAAAGTAGAAGATAACATGCTCATAATTTGATAAATGATATTAGGAGAATAATTTTTTAATGGACTATCATAGTTCCATCTCTAATTATTTCACCATGCACGTGGAAGTTGTAAGCTCATCTTGTGTAGCATGACATTAGGCATCAACTCTTAGATATACAAAATTGAAGGAAAGTCTGAACTAAGAAATTTAAAATTGTCTTATAGTAGATGCTATGGGATCAAATCTCGAGAAGAGATCAAACCCTTAATAGCATGAATTCATTTTGTAAATAGTTATAGAAATTTTATACCTGGCATTTTTACTCAAGGAAGACTAGTATTGGTAATTACAGGGCACCACTAAATATTATCATCTTTAAAGGACATACCATTGCAATATCCTTATCCAGTCCATTTTAGAAAATGTTTGACCACGTCAAAATCTTTCCATATTCTCTTAGCTACAAAATAACCTTCTGTCTTAATAGGGGTAGTGGTAATCAACAAAGTGTGTAGGCCAGTGCTTTTCCATTTATTTTTACCATAGGGGGATGTGTGTAAATGTAATAACCTTAAATTTATCTACCCACCCATTTAGCACAAAGAACAATAATTTGTCTATAGACATCAATTATGCACATTCCTCCTTTGCCACAAGGAAGGAAATAAATGTCCCAAACAACCATGTGATAGCCTCTAGTTTGCTTAGCATGGGCCCAAATAAAGTCTCTAATAACCTTGGATAATTGAACATATGAGGATTTTGAGAGGGGCCAATAGGAAGAATAGTAGACATGAGTAGTCGCAAGGATTTTGGTACAAACCTAAAATTTACTAGCTAACGAGAGAGGTTTGGAAATCCAATATAAGACCTTTTCCACTCTCTCAATAGCATACTACCAAAAATATGAAGGATAACTATAAAAAGTAAAAGGAATATCAAAGAATTTAAATCTCTCTCTTTTTTATGTCCACTCCCATTGATAATGATGGATCCATTTAGGTAAAGGCATCATTATTTGTTTGTAACACTAGGTTTTGGCTTATTGCAAATTAGACCACGAGGATTTGTAAACAATGTCTAAGAATTGAAGTAGCTATTTGAAGGAAGTTTATTTCTTGTTGAGGGTAAGGAAGCTATGATTTGAAAAATGTCCATTGATGATTTGAGAGGAGAGACCATGAAGAATAATTCCTTTGATAAGTCCTTGATCTACTCTTTGAGCATGAGGATAACCAAATGCCTTGGTAGCCAAAACATATAAAGCATGAGCTATAAGCAAAACCTATATAATAGAGAAAAAATGGGAAAAGTTATCATACATATGCCCATTGATGGTAAGGTAGGTTGATGCATTAGAAAACAAAGTTTAAACTATTGAGAGAAAGAATTGGCCAAAACCTAGATTCTTAAGCATAATGAGAATAAAGGGAAATTCTATCCGATCATAAACTTTTTAAAACTAAAGTTTGAGAAATATGGTCCTTTGGTGAGAGGCTCGAGCCCATTCCATTCCTTCCAATAAATTAAATTAAATTAAATTATCTAGTATGCATACATTTTTTATGAAGCATGTTTTCTCCGGTCTAATGATTTCATGTAGAATATGGCGGAGGCAATTCATTAGGGCCTTGGTAATGATTTTATAAAAAAATGTTCAAAAGGATGATTGAATGCCAACTAGTAATAAGCTTTGGGTTACTAGTTTTGTGGATGAATTAAATATTTCCTTTTTTTATGATAGCTCATAATGACTTATTTTTCAGGGCTTCTTTTTAAACTTGTAATACACTAAGCCCTACAAATTGCCAAGTAGCTTTATAGAATTCATAAGGAAATCCATTTATCCCTAATGTTTTGTCATTAGACATGCATTTCATTGTGTGAAAGAGATCATCAATAGAAAGTGGAGCATCATAGTGTTTTTTGTATGAAAGGTTCAATTTTTAGGGCATGCCATCCAAACATTCTTGTAAACCTTGAGCTCTTTCCACTGAATCTTCCTGGGCTTGGAACAAAAATTTATAGTGCTCTAAAAAAACATAGGATATTTTTAGAAGATTGGTGAGGCACTTATGCATAAGCTTGATGGATTTCATCCAATCCTTAACTTTTTAAGCCTTAAGAGACTTGAATAAATCCTTTGAATCACAATCCTTTATCTTGAACCAATGCAAATAGGGTCTAATTTTTGCCCCTTTGGTCGCATAGCTATCATTTTTTTTGATCTTGTTCTTGAGAGAGGAAGCCATAGCTTGCAGGTGTGAGTCAAAATTGTTTTTCTCAAGGATGGAGGAAATTATTTGGTATTTTTTAATGACAACACCATCAACACACTTCATAACACACATAATCTTCTTTGGAAGAGGATGGTAGAATGTTTGATTTCCTCATTCCATAACTTGATCTAGCCAATAATGTATGGAAGATGTGGATCCAAATTCCACACTCTAGCGATGGATTAGATAGTTCCTTCATAAATAATAAGGGACATGCTCATAAAGAAATGATTGTGTATGAATTTAAGATGGTCTTCACCCCAATCCATTTTACAAGTGATAGGACTCTGATCAGAAAGGCCAGTTTATGGATGGACTATGATAACTTGCCCATTAGAAACGAAGAAGGGGAACACTTGCGCTCAAAAATCATGATAGAACCTAGCCATTTGAGGACCCTATGAATTTTGGCTTCAGAATTAGATAAGTATATCATGGCATATTATTTAATGCATGTTTATGAAGGAGTGGTTCCACTAAGCCCCATCAATGTTTAAAATAATACAACGCTTCACATTCTTCCCACAACATCTCATCAAAAGGGCACCAAATTTGTCCTCGAGTATCTCAATCATATTAAAGTCACCATAAATCAACTAGGTGGAAAGGGGAAGAATGCCATCAATCCATCTCCATAACGTCATTCTATCAGGGCCATCATTCAAGGCATAAATATTAATAACCCCTTATGAATGACCATGAATTTCATGTATAATATAAATAGTTTGATGTGACATATCTTCTCTAGATTCAAACTTAAGAGAGTAAATTTTGATGAAAGCAAAATACTAGTGCTACCACATCTGTCTTCATGTGAAGTGGAAAAATGAGATGCTTCAGACTATATATTCCTCAAAGAATATTGTAGAAAAAATCCTAAAATCTTAAGTTCTTGTAAACAAATGAAATCTAGAGCACCCAACCATTGAAAAACAACACATAATTTAAGTAAGGACTCTATGAGACCTTAAACATTCTAGGAGAGTAAAATCATTGGGAGGAATCCTTCATGAATAATTTCTGTATCCATCCTCTATATCTTATTTTGAACCAAGTGATACAAATAGGTTGTCAATAATGATTATTTGTGTGGTGAAGTAAAATCCTCAAGCTAAATTTAGCAACATTTATCCCCATTTACTTCCCAAGGAGAGTCATCATTACTGCAAGGTAAACTATGCGACCACCATGAGATAAAACTGATTGTAGAGGGTGTCCTAACATGAAAATAACTTAATGAAAAATAATTAACTTGAGAAGCTTGGATCTAAGAGGCCACAATATCATTATGAGACTGGGGATGACTAATGGGGGAAATAGATGCAACCTTAGGATTGCTATTTCTGGCAGATTTTTACTATTAGCAATTGTAGTCCAACCATAATTCTTTTCAGACACCTTTTAATTTTCATGGGGTGTCATCTTGATGGATATATTTGAGTGAATCATAAGGGGAAAATCATGAATCATCTATTCAAGTACCTAATAAATAAAGTATGTGTTTGAGAGGCTGAAGTAGGTAAACTTTTATTAAAACTATTCCATCTCTTCTTGAATAGCAATGGAATATTTTAAGTCTTTTTTCAAATCAACCTTGACAAAAACATTCTTATTAGGGCCTGTAGCATAAAATTTATCAAACTTGTGACAAATCACCCACCCTATGGGTTTGAAAATCTTGTCAAGTAATGAAGTAGTAGAAAACTTGGAAGCTTAACCTAGATAGGAACCTTAAGGGAGGTGTGTATAGACACTTTGAAATTATAGGTCCAATGGGACATAATCATGAAGGTTGTTTAACCCTAAATTTTAGAGGTGGTAGATAGGGTTAAGAATATAGAAGTAGTTCAAGCACAAGAATGATAAGTAATCTATAGCAGGCCAATTAATTGAAAACTCAGATAAACAACATTATGAATTTATATAATTGAGATTGCTAAAAATGGTAAAGCACATCTATTGAAAGATATTACAATAAATAAGAAAAAATGGTACTTGGTTTATTATGCACATGTAGATATGGAATAGAAACATATATAGAGTATGTAGGATCAATTTTATGGATCAGTTGTCAGGTTTTGAAAATTACACTTCTGTATCCATAAACACTATCATTGGATCTGGACACTACCATCGACACTAGTGTCTAATTTTGACATAACTATATACTACAAAATAATGACTGGATCTGGATGCACCCAAATTCATTGTTTTAGGTTTTATTTCACCTTTATACTAGTGTATTTAGATCTAGGATACAATTTGTCACTCTTCACTGATTAATCAAACCCTATCTCTTTAACCGTCTTCACACTTGGAGTGATTTTTGTTGAAAAAGGGTTAGTGGGTTCACGGTGTTGAGATGACCCCAAAGACCCATTTGAATGGGCATTGTCTACATAGCCAATACTCTAAGGAGGGCCTCAAGCTTATGTAGTTCTCCCTTATGTTTGTGAAAGTGTGTGCACAAGGGTGCAATATACTATATTGAGATGCATGTAATGATCTAGCTTATAATTTGACAAATATCTCTATGAATGCTTCATACTTGGAATATGACTACACCTATCTTTGATATGAAATTAGGGATGGATAGGGCATAATAACTTTGTTATGTATTTGATTGATTTATCTTTAGTAGGTGTTTTACCTAGTAATCTGATAGATTATTAATGAGAAGGCTTAGAATTTTTTATATAAGCACATTTTGAAAATATATCATGGTAGGTTTAAATAAGACAAAAAGGCCACCCCACAAGTTTCAAAACATTTATAATTGGATGACTTTTGGAAACTGGACACTAGATAAGGATTTGGATACTACCATCAATGGTACTGTCCCTTTGTGGCTACTAATGTCTAGAAGGATAGAAAATAGGTATGGATCTCAAACTGACATTGAAATATGTTTATCAGGTTTTAAGCTTTATGTGTAGTAAAAGAGACTTTAGTCATTGGAATGATATAGATCAATCTAAGAGATAATAATTTAAGCACAGTGAGATGGCAAATGTGAACCTTTCATTAGTAGTGAGGTCTAAAATTAAAGGGTAAAAATCTGATGGATATTTATTAAATATACAAGATTGAGATGCTATAAATATTCAGTTTTGATATCTACATTTACTTCCCCCATTTAATCTAATAATGGATAAGGATAAAATTATTAATTTAAGGAAAGAAATGTGTACCTCAGTGTGTATAAGACACATTGCCTTTGATTGAGCCCACTTTGAATGCTTTGTTGATGTATGCCATGTAACCAAGAGCATGTTATAGTACAAATCAATCCATATAATCTAAAATTTGAAATAATTCAAATGATTTAAAATAAAGAGAGCAAGGAAGGAGTACACATGTGTCAATGTAACCATGTTGCATCTTAATGCTTTTACTTGGTAATGATGCTTCATTATGAAGCATTAGAGTTGGAAAAGGTTCAGACCTAAACCTTGGATATTTGAAGAGGGATATTGGAAGGTATTATGACCCTAATTAGATGTAAGATGAATTGTGATAAGACCATTGAGATCATTATATCTCAATCACACAACTCAAGTGTGCATTTATATAATATAGTGAGGGTGATTAATTTAATCAACTTATCCTATAAATCTAGTGAGATTGGATAATTTAATCACTCCAACCTATAAATATGGTGAGGATTAATGATTTAATCACTTCAAATTATAAAGTGAACCAATTGCTACAGTATAAAAGGTTCGATAATAGTACATCTGGGTGTAATAGGTGCATCTTGATGAATAGTATAATTGGTAAATTTATAATTTTTGGTGAAATATCATGGAATATTCACTGATAATATGTATGATATAAAGTATATGTGTCATAAATATGAAAAAATCTATTTTAAATCTATGTTAAATCAGTGCAATGCATAGGAATATGGCCCAAGTGTATATTTAAATCATGGAACTGAATTGAAGTTTATGCAAGTATGGAGGTCATGTCTTTTATGACATTCTCCAATTGAATTTTAGAGATAATTAGTAAGTTTGTAAGTTTGAAGGTCATGTTTTTATGACATGCCCCCACTTAGATTTGGATATATTGAAAAAATGTATAAGTTTGGAGCTCATGCCTTTGTGACATGCCCTCATTGAAATATGGAAACTAAGAAGGTGTATAAGTGTGTAGATCATGTTTTTATGACATTCCACTACTAAAATATGAAAATACTAAGAAGGTGTATAAGTGTGGAGGTCATGTTTGTATGACATGCCCCCATTGAAATCTAAAAACTATGATGATGTTGAGGTCATGTTTCTATGACGTGTCCCCAATGATATTCCCCCTATTTTCAAGTGAGGGAACTATAATTTAGAAGGTATCTTATCTTAAAAAGATAAGGTACATATATAATCTATGTATGAATCATGTAGTATATAGAGATATTATCTCAAAGTAGATATATTAATTAGGCTCGTAATATGTGATCATATCAAGTCCTAAGATTCATGATGTAAATCATGACAATGTCTAGAGAGTAATAATACAAGCTTTACAAATAATCAAGCACACACACAAGATCACTCAATATAATGAAAAGGAATGGTTTAAAGAGACCAAATATAAGGGGCTTGTTCAAATGATGCATAATCAAAAGTGATGACATATATAAATGTCCAATCAACATGGAATGACATATTCAAATGTCCAAAAAACATACACTAGCACAAGGGCCAACAAACAAGGAACATATTCAAATGTTTCATAAGCAATACGATATAAAGTAATTTAATACACTAAAGGAAGTGAAAATGTGAATAAATGAAGTGTAAGCAACTATCATAAACATATTATACTAGTCCCTTTATATATGTGTTAGGAAAAATATTATGTAGTATAGCAGATCAAGTACACTATGAAAGATATGATCATGGATATAGACATGTGTAAGCATTAGCATATAATCTCAAACATGATAATGTAAAAATGATCATAAATGATATGTAACCTATATCAATCATGATCAAAGAAAGCAGATGCCCCCAACATACTATATGATGCATGTATAGGAGAGGTCCAACATCTGGAAGTGTATAGATCATGTGTCTAGGTATGCTCGTATCACACTCAAAGATGCATGAAATATATGTGTATATAGGAATGAAATTATATGTTACCTACTAACATAAATAAAATAACATAGATTCCAAGGAGATAATAAAACATGAGAATGTCGAATATTTTTATATTTTTGAATTTATTTGAATGCTTTGGTATTTTTGGAATATTTGATTTTGTATTTTTGGAATGTTTGAAAGTAAAAGACTATCTTATGATCCCATTCAAAGGATGATTGTAGGAAGATCCAAGCTCAAAATATGGTATAACCAAGGAACATGCATAGGTGTCATATTTGGGTATGTAAAATTTGTTGTATCATGTGTATGTGTAGTAAGACTATGTGGTTATGAAAAAACAATAGGAGTAGGGGTTCATGGAACCCATATTTTATTGCTCTATGTTTTCTTTGGAGTAGTTGTAATTGGAACATTTTTAGTTGATTTAGGTAACTAAGTATGTCATGTAGAATTAAATGAAGATTCCATAGAATCCACTGTGTGTCTCTATTGCAAAGACCTCTCAAGTATGGGCCACCTAGGAAAGGTGATTACTTGTTGCTTACCATTTTGAGGATTATTAACCATAGTAGGTATGATAATTAGTTGTCTTAGAATAAACTTTTCTTATTCAAGTGGATGTTCATATGGAATTTTGGGAATTGTGACTACCCTATTAGTATGAATGTATTTAATACACCCGTGCAGTATGAAAGGTACTGCACAAAGTTTATGTGAAGATTCCATGTTATTTTCATGATGTAGCTATATTTTTCCCTTGTAAGGTTGAGTTAATGTTTGTAGCCAAGAGGGATGGATTGAATAACAAGAATTTATATGTTCATTTGATAATTTTGTCTTGCCCTTATCTAAATATGCCTTTATATCCTATGGTGATGAATTTAACTTGTATGTACGAAGATCCATAGGTGTGAATAGGTTATGTGAAATATGCTCAAGTGGATCAAAATTTTAGTTTTTTCAGCTGTTCATCTGTCATAGTCTGAGGAAGTTCATCATCACTATCATAGTAATCTGAAACTTTGTCATCTTGTTGTTTGGTGTTAACCAATAAAGGAAGCTTAAATGTTGGATTTTCTTATCATTTTGGTATCATTATCTTCTTTATTAATGGTTCTTATTCTAATTGTGTATCCATGTGCACCTCAATAGGTAGTGCCTTATAATCATCTCGAGGTAAATAACTTATTTTTCTTGATTCTCCAGTCTCATAAGTTGGTATTCTTTCAAGTGGAATGTATTACTTTTCTGGTATGAGTTTGGAAACCCTTTCATGTTGACATGTAACATTTGACAAAATTTTAAAGGTTCATCATCAGTAGGCATTGTCAATAAGGTATCATCATGTATGAATTTGACACATCACTGTAATGTAGATGGGATGACCTCCATTGTGTGTACCCAAGGTCTACCCAAGAGTAAGTTATAATGCAATGATTGAGATATTACTTGGAATGTATTTGAAACCATTTTTGGTCCTAATGTCACATATAATATTATTTAGCCAATTAGATGAATACATAAATTATCAATTCCTTTTATATGCATATCTGATTTTTGAAGAAGCTTGGTATTACTTCACATGGTGGTTAAGATTAGTTTGCAACAAATATTTAAACCAAATCCATTGTTAACTATCACCCTTTTTATTCCCTTATGATGCATACTCACTTGTATGAATAAAGGTAAATCTTTGTTAATAATAACTTTTGATGGTAAATATTTTCGATCAAAGGTAATGAGATTTGCATTATTTTTGTGATCTTGCATAATATCTGCAAAGTAGGTTGGTTTTATATCACTTGGTACTTGTGTTTCATATAAGATATTGTTATAGATAGTAAATTGTTTTAAAATCTCAAGAATTGAAATATTAGCATGCGTAATGCTTAATTAGTTGACATGATCATATCCTTTGCATTTAATCACTAGTTTAGGCTTGGGAGGAACCTATTGTATATAAATAGGTGGCGATCTAGGTCGGGTACCCTTTCCTTTTCATGTAGTGATAGCATGGACTAAAGAATCCAATATAAATTATGGGAGAATAATGGGAGTAGGATGGTAGTTATCACTCGAATAGGATCTAGGAGGAACAAAGGGTTGGGAACATGCACATTGGCATCTAGAAATTGGATCTATATTATTACAAAAAGAGTTGTAAAGAGAGATTATAGTTTGAACTTATTTTAAAACACTCTCTTTATATTGACCAATTTTGTTGTTCTTCTTGATTATATCTTTGATTTATTTGACATAATAAATAATGACTATCATTATGTACTGTGTGATGAAATAAATAATAGATGTATCCATATTGAACATCATTTTAGGAAAATAAATTCTAAATTTTAAATTTTTTTAATATTGTATAATAAGAAATCAAAATTAAGGAAAATAATAAATCAAGAGACCTTAAGTCAAACTTGGGTTTTGAAGACCAAAGGTTAGGTTGACCAAATGTTCAACCCTAAATTTTATAGGTGGTAGATAGGGTTAAGAATATATAATTAGTTTAAGCACAAGGGTGATAAACTAATCAATAGAAAGATAATTAATATAAAATTTAGATAAACAATATTTTGAATTTATACAACTGAGATTGCTAAAAATAATAAAGTATAACTATTGAAAGATATTTCAATAAATAAGAAACAATGGCATTTAATTGGTTTAGTGTACACATGCAGTTCTTGATTAGAAACATGTGTAGAGTATGCAGGATCAGTGTTCTAGATCAGTCATTAGATTTTAGAAATTGCATTTTGTGGCCATGGACACTACTATCAATAGTAGTGTCTGATTGTGACACATATATCTAGTACATAATAATTAATTAATCTAAATGTGACCAACTTCATTGTTCTAAGTTTTTTGTCACCTTTTTACTGGTGTATTGAGATATGGGATATAGGTTGTCACTCTTCATTGATTGATTAAACCCTATCTCTTTACCCTTCTTCACCCTTGGAATGAGTTTTGATAAAAATGGTTAGTGGAGTAATGATGTCAAGATGACTCAAAATAAGCCTTTATTAATAGCCAATAATATGAGTGCCTTCAACTTATATATTTCTCTCCTATGTGTGAGAAAGTGTGTGCATAATGGTGAAATATACTATATGAATATGCATGCAATGATCTAGCTTGTAATTGAATAATATCACTCATGGGATGCACTTAATTATTTAGACTTGTAATATGACCATTCCTATGCTCGATATGAAAACAAGAATGAAAATGGAAAAATATCTTGATTGTGCAGTTGATTGATTTAGATTTAGTAGGTGTTTTGCCTAGTATTTTACTAGATGATTAATGAAAAGGCTTAGACTTATATTTATACCACACCTTTTTAAAATATCTCATGGTAGGGTTCGATAAGGAAAATAGGCCAACCTATAGGTGTCAATATTTTTGAATTTTGGATGAATTTTGGCAACTAGACACTAGATAAGGATCTAGTAGTGTTTACAAGGATAGAATATAGGTATGGATCTAAAACTCATAGTGAATAATGTTTATCAGGTTTTAAGATTTATATGCAGTACATGAGACTTGGGTCATCATAATGATATGAATCAGTCTAAAAGATAAGCTTTTAAGAATAATGAGATGGAGAATGTGAGCCTTTCAATAACAAGGAGGTCTAGAACTGAAGGGTAGAGCGTTGATTGATATTTTTCAAATGTAGAAGACTGAAATGATATAAATATTCAATTTTAATATTTAGAAGAGTATTACTTAAGAACCATTAGATCCACATAGAAATGAGGTCTTAGACTTGAGAGGGCTCCTTAAAGGAGAAAAAAAATAAACCCTTAGTAACGTTATAAACACTAGTAAATTGAAAACCCAAAGGTTCCAAGTGGTGTCAAATCCATGCATTGAGGGAGTCATCTAAGGGGATACAACAAAATAGTAAGAAATAAAATAATTATTTTCATACCACATACACACACTATCAACAACATCCAATTTTAAATAAACATCAAGCTAAGGACTATCAAAATTTGTACCTTATTGTAAACCTTCAAAACAAACTTTCAAGCTCATTTTGGTCCATACTTACCAATGTTGGAAACAATGGTTGCAATAGATTGGTTGATAGCCATTTAAATAAAAAAAATCTACCAAAAGGGTGGAGAATAAAATGCAATAAAGTGAGCTTAGTCTTGGAAGTCCCCTAGAGGTGGTATGAAAACAAGGTGAAATAGGGTAACATAGCACAAAACTAACACGTTCAATTTCAATCTAACTAAATATATTTTCATGATTTTAATTTAAAAATAAAAGCATGATGATAATATAGTGAATTATGAATTGGTTTGTAGTGCACATTACCCCATAGTTTATCTGTATATTGGGATACATGTTGTAAATGGAAATAACAGAAGGCTTATGCCAATTTGGTATTTCCCACCCAGAAGGGATCAAAACCACACTTACAAAATTATAAGTTTCATACCTTATCCATAAGTCCATAGCCCTCTATCTTAAAATTTTGATGACTTAGATTAACCCATAAACCAATTCGGTGTATAAATGAATCTTATAATGGTGTATAAATAAATAAACTTAGGCCAAATCTATTATGAGATGGACTGTATTTAACAAGAAAACCCCAAAGAAAGTGATTTAAGTGTTTATAAATAATTTAGAATTACATTTAGGTATTTATAGTTCATATACATTATTGTCACCACTACATCAAATTTATGGTTATGGGGATAACTTAGTTGGGAGAGCATCAATATAGTGACTGTATGTTCATTTCATGCTCACTGCACTATCAAATGCTTCCTTGAATCAAAGTTTAGTTGTTATGTTTTCTTGATAGAGTGGTGTAATGATGCGATCAGTTGCACCATCTCTTTTTTCATACATTATGCTAAGCATGTGGTGAGAATTATAAAGCAGACTTGTGGTGATATTTCAAATCCAACCAATGGCTCATTAGCCAAAGAATTTCAAGTAAGTGGTTAGAGTTTATAATTGAATTGATGGCATGTTGATTAAATAATTTCAAAGGGTTAATGTATATATTGATAAAATCCCAACCAAAGGGTTTCTATATAATTTGAACACCCACTTGATCAAGTGGTGGAATGATGGGATCAATCACACCATCTATTTTACCACACACTATGGTAAGCATGTGTTGAGAATTTGAAAGCAAGTGAATGTCTCATTGGCCAAAAAATTTCAAGAAAGTGGCAAGAGTTTGAAGCCAAGACAATGGTGTGTTGGCCAAATAATTTCAAAGGGTTAGTTCATAGCTTGAAAAAATTCCATCCAAAGGGTTACTACACAGTTTGATAAAATCTCATTCAAAGGGTTGCAACACAATGTGATAAAACCTAATTGATTCTCAATTATAGACTATGGATGTCATGCGTAAACACAATCTTAACATTTTATAATTCCATATAGAGAGATGTGCTCATATTCATTACCGTTTACATTGAGTTAACATTGGAATCATGCCTTTTAATAAATTTTTCAAATCTCTTTGAGCAAAGCAAGCCAAAGAATAAAATAAGGATATATAAATTGCACACAACTACCTCACCATTCTACCTGATATATCCTTAAATTTTCTAGAGAAATATAAATTGGTGTTCTAGACCAAGGAAGATACATCAAAGCAAAATTAAGATTTGCAGTAATACTTGGATGTGGTTCCTTGAAAATTAATCCCTTCAACTCAAAATTTGTGTGATGCCCCACTCACTCTTGATGAGTTTTATACAACAATGCAATATTATAGATGATATTTTATGATTATATAACACCTCAATCTTGTACACTTGGAAAACTTAGACATTGGTTATTCCTCTTAGTTCTATACCTTTCCCACTTCTACAAGTCTCACATTTGTTCTATCTTTTTTGCCCCTTAGCCTATATCTCTTAGTCTGACCAGTCTTGTGTTGATGTAAATGTCCAGTGCCCTAAATTTAACCAAGTTTAAAATGAAACATATCTTAATGGTCAGCCTAGGTTATTTAATGCAAGTTATTACTCCAAACTAATTGATATAAATAAAATATCAACCCTCATTCATTCCTCACCTAAAAAAAGACCAAAGAGACCAAGGTAACTTATCAAACACACTTTATCAAGCTTTCAATTAAATAAATATTCTCTATTTACACACTAGTCATAAGTAAAACACATCTATAGGTCTGAAATACTAAAGGATTAGACCAAGATCTTGATTTTCCATGTTACAAGCTAAGTCACTATTGTACTTTCTTTCCATATATTACATGATTCACACATAATCCAACACATAGTGGATAACTACATGAGTCTGAGTCCCTCTTTTGGAGTATTGGATATATAGGCAATGCCCTATTACAATAGGGTCTTTTGGGTTAGTTTGACATCATGTGCCCACTAACCCATTTTCCCCCAAGGTCACTATGAAGATGGAGAACTAGTGTTTTGCCATTTTACAAGGAGAAACAATCCATGACCTAGATCTAAATGTGTTAGAGTGAAGGCCAAAAAAAAACCATAATCATAAAGGAAAATTACATCGAACCCAAACATTAGCTTTGACGTAACCATTCCAAGATGATGTTAATGTTCAGAGTGCTTGAAGTGTCAGATCTAGAATTTGATGACTATTCTAGAATTGTCTTCGAGCCTTCTTCCTACTTGTTCCAAATCTAGAACAATATTAACATCAGAACAAGATAATTATATTATTTATATATTTATCATAGCTATCTTTTATATTTTAGACTATCTCAGTTTTATAAATTTAGTGTATTCTTATATCTATGTTTAGCATCTAATTAGCCTACTATAGATCTGATAATCACATTCAATGTATGCTTATATCTATGTTTAGCATCTAATTAGACTACTATAGATCTGATAATCAACCTTGTGCCATTTCATTTATATATACCCCTTTCATTAAAATCTAAGGTGAATGATAAGATCACCTTAGATCAGAAATTTAGGGTTAAACATTTGGTGAACCTGATCTTTGAACATCAAACCCTAGGTCACTTAAGGTTTTTTAATTTTTCTATTTCTAATCCTTGATTGTCATAAAATATGTGCAACATGGATGCATCTATTACCAATTTTAGATTTCAATATGTAAACCCGTGTCAATAATGAGAGGGTTTTAAAGTGAGCACAACACTTAATCTCTTTTCAAAATTCATTTTACAATGTTATAGAGCCAATATCTAGATGCCAATGTGCATGATCTCAACCATTTGTCCTCCTTATATCTTATTAAAATTACAACTACCATCCCACACCCATTATTCTCCCATGGATTATAGTGTATTCCACAGTCCATGTTGTTACTAATCGAAGAGGTAAGGTTGCTCAAACCCATCCTACCACTCGTTTATATACAAGTACCACCTAAACCTAGGGTTGTAATAAAATCTAAGGGATATGACATTATTGACCAATTGAATAATACACATGTTAATATTTAAATACTTAAGATCCTAAAGCAATCTATTATCTATAAGGATATCTTATATGAAAGATTTCATGAAACACAAGTTCCAACTAATATTGAGCTTGCTTATTTTATGGATATCATGAAATATATCAAGAACAATACCAAACTCATTGCCAATGATCCAACAAATTTACCATCTAAAAATATTATTGGCCAAGATTTGCCTTTGTTCATATAAGTGACAATGCAAAGTAAAGGTATCAAAAGAGTTCTCGTCGATAATGGATCAAGCCTAAACATTTGTATCATACAATTCCTAATGATTATGGGTATTAACACAAACCTTATTAAAAAAAAAAAATTATGCATAGAAAAGGGTTTGACAATTCACATAGCCCTCAAGTTGGATAAATTACATTATATGTGACCTTGATACCAAAAATAATTCTAGCTAATTTTTAGGTCATGTCTCAATCCTTACATTATAATTTAATTTTGGGTAGACCTTGGATACATTTAATGAAAGACATCCCATCTATACTTCATCAATGTGTCAAATTCATACATGAGGGGGCCTTATTATCCATGCTAGTTGATGATGAGCCTTTCAAATTTTGTAAAATGATACAATTTAAAACTAAGGGCATTCCTATAGTATTACCACCTCAACAATCCATCCCTCTTGAGCATATTCACATGTATGAAATAGGTGAGTCAAGTACAATGTATCCTTTGTACCAAAATGCAAATAAGGCACACCATCTTGAAGTGCATATAGATGCACAAAAAGAGAAATAACCATTACCAAAAGTGCCAGTACAAACAAAATAACCTCCAATATTTGTTCTTTTATTGGTCAATATTGAGCAAAAATATGACCACATCTTAGAATACTATGACAATGATGATGATACAACTTATGATATGATAGATGACAAAATGTGAAATTTAAAATTTGAACCACTAGAGCACTTGTCAAATAACCTATTCAAACCTATGGGTCCTGGTACATATAAACTAAACCCACCTATATAAAATATAGAGTTAAATATAGATAAGGGAAAAACAAAACTAACAGGCGAGCAAGAAAATGTTTGTTTTTGATTAATTAAGGTAGCAAGCCAGGGGCCAAACCTTATACAGTCAAAAAAGACAAGAAGGCTAGCAAAAAAAAGATGCCAGCACCGAACCAATGGCACAGTCGAGAAACAAAGTTAGAAGCAAAACAAAACACTGGAAAGACTAGAGTCAGAAAGGATGAAACTACATAACTATAAAATTAACAAGATCCTTAAGATTCTCATTGTCTGCATTGTCAGCATTCCCTGGATTACCCACCGCTTCCAACATAGTCATATTCAACATAATGTTATTTCGAAGGCCTTTGGTGAAGATCTTTTCCAGCTTTTGAATGCAGACCTTCAAGGCCCCAATATCTATTTTCCAATCATTCTCATTCTCTGAACCCCCACCAGCTTATTCTACATGCATCTTCTCCTTATTATCAATAATTCCCCTAGAATCAACACCCTACTCTTTAGTGACCTCAAAAACTCGAGAAGCATGTTTCCCAGTGCATCATTCATGCTCTGTCATCTCCTTCTGAATGATCTCTTTAATGTTTGGGGGTATATGAGCCCCTTGTCACCATACCCTCCATCTTGAGAATTGCTGGCCAAGGTTGGCATAAGCATCAACGACCTTGTTACCTTCTCTGTAGGTGTGGGTAATCTCAACTTCAAAAAACTTTTGTAAAAGAATCTGGATGTTCATAATGATGTCTTTTAGATGGATACCAATGTTAGATGCTTTATTAATGGCATCTATGACCAACTTAGAATCTCCCTGAATATTCAAATTTCTAATTCCTAGGGATATAACTAACTTTAATCCCTAAAGTAAGGCCATAGATTCAACATAGTTATTACTCTGGCAACCCATGCCACCAGCATAGACAGCAGACATCCTCCTTTTTCATTTCTTATTATTCCTCCTCCACTTGCTTTACCACTCAACTTGGATGCCCCATCAAAATTGAGTTTCATCTAATTGGGTTTAGGTGGTATCCATTTAGTATGAAGTCTCTGAAGAATTTTGAAATTATCATGCCTAGGGATAAGGTTTAAAACCTTCCATTTGGCAGCAATTTAACTTTCAAATTCAGATAGGGGTTTCTCCGCAACACTAATATGAGCTGTTGTAACACTTTCCAAGATGGTCCTAGCAAAGGAGTTAAACACCTAAGCAACATTTCTGGCAGTGTCCCTAATTTTTTTTTGATTTTGCTCTTTCCATAAAGTCCAGCTCAAGCATGGCAGAGCTTGCTTCCATAATTCCTTAATCCAGGGATGTGTGAAGGTTGAGTTCTAGCTGAGAATTACTTCTTTAAGGTTAGAATTGCAAACCCATTCAATGCCAAAGTTGTTAAGTATTGTGCCCCATAAATCCCAGGTAAACTCACAGTGTATGAATAGGTGTGAAAATGATTCCTCTCTAAAACCACATAGAAAACATCTGTTGACCAAAGTAAACCCCCTCTTTTGAAGGTTGTCCTGAGTAAGGATTTTGTTATGGGCAGTATCCCACCAAAACAAGTTAATCTTTGGAATGAGTTTATGATTCCAAACCTTTTTCCATACCTCCTTATTTTGAGCTTTAGGTGTAAGCAGATGATAGGCAGATTTGACAAAGAACGATCCATTCTTATCCAGCCACCGGTATTGTTCATCCTCTCGAGGGAAGAGCAGGATTTTTGATCTCCTAAACACATTGTTGGATCTCCTAAATTCTTGGGATAAGTTCAGGCCTATGCACACAACAATCTAAAAGGTTTTTCCAGCTCCTTATCCCATTGTTATTTTCCATATAATCACTAACCCTATCACTAAAGAACTGAGTAGTCAGGTCTATAATTTCTCCATAGTTTCCTTGGGAGATGAGAGGCTTGTCCCTTAACCAATTATCCTCCCAAAATTTAATCTGCTGGCCATTTCCAAGCTTCCACCTAATTCCCTTTTTGAGAAGACTTCTACTTTTTAGCATTTTATTCCATATCACAGACCCCTGGGGTAATCCCACCTGTTGAAGAAAGTTGGAATCATCAATTCTATGCATGTATTTGGCATACATTATTTCCCCCCACTCACTGTTGTTGTGAATCAAATTCCAACAAACTTTTGAGAGGAGGGCTTTATTCATTTTCCTGATGGATCTTATATTAAGTCCACCATGAGATTTTGGGAGACACACTTTTTCCCATCTGACTAAAGACATTCTTTGTTTGTCTTCCACTCCCATCCATAAAAATTTCCTTTGGATCTGTTCCAGATTTTCAACAAAATACGTAGGAATTTTAAAAAGAGACATGAAGTAAGTAGGAATACCTTGCAAGGAATTTTAAAAAGAGACATGAAGTAAGAAAATGTTTGTTATTCCATACATCTATCTTGGTTAAAATCACTGAGTCAACCTTATAAGGGAAAAATGAAAGTACATCATGTAAATAATGTGGATTCTTTTCAAAAGGATTTAACCCAAATGCTACATATCATAACATAATAGGATACCACCAATATTATCTTATATTTATTACTTGAACATATAATGATTTCTTTACCTTCTACTAGACACAGATCAGGCAGTAGACTACTACCCACAAAAGGAGTATTAATGTAGCATAGAATTATACCCTACAAGAGGGTTCCTTAGGATATATCACTCCTAGCCACACAATGGGATCGATCCCAGGCTGTGGGTATCCTATAATGGGGTTGAACCTCTAGAGAAGGTTGGTGCATCTTGGTAGATCACCTAAACTACTGATTTTGTTTAGGAAAGGGGTGGAAGAGTTGCACAAAATGATTAAAAGCATAAAAAGAGTGATGAACCAAATTCAAAGACACTCTTATTGATAAAAAATAAACACAATGGTATCTCAAAGATATCTCACTCACACAATCTCTTACACTAGTTGGTTTTGCATAAATAATTCCAAGTAAAGCATCCTAAACAAGGGTAAAGCATAAAGGAATGGTAAAACTCACACTATCATTCCACCCATGATTAAAAAAACACAAACTTATACTTGTAAACACCTTGAACCACCTAAAAAAGGAAATAAAAAGAGGACAAACACTAAGGAAGAAAAACCCTTCAAAATGTAGTCATGCACAAACTATCTACAACACAAAATGCAGTCAAAGAGATAGATAAAATAGATGATCTTATTGATTCAATGGTTGTTTATTACAAATTTTGATAGGGTTTTGCCTTTTCAAATGATATTATATATTAAAATGAGAATAAAAAATAGATATATAGAATAAGGGAAGAGAAGAAAAAGGATAAAGCTTCAAATCCTCCATAAATACACTTCAACCACCATCTTTAGCCATAGAAGGTAAAAGAGGAGTAAATGTCTTTCAACAACCCTCCATGGTCCTTGAGACTAATAATGCTTTACTTTATAATATTATTTGATCAAAAATGACTTCAAGAGCTTTGAATTATACAATGATTCACACCCAAAAATTAGCAGGGTTTTTATTTGCAAAAACACAAGCAAAGTCCAACTGAATCTCCATCAAGGTTTTTACTTATAAAAACACAAGCAAAGTTTGACTAATTCTCTGTCAAAGTTTTTACTTACAAAAACATATGCAAATTTTGATTGAATCTTCGTTAGGGTTTTTACTTAAAAAAACACATGGGATGGAAAGCAGAGATTTAAGTGCACTTTGCAACTTTGTAACCTTCCAAAGTTGCAAAGTGCATAAAAATTTTGAGTTTCTACTTGGAATGGAAAGCAGAGATTTAAGTGCACTTTAAAACTTTAGAAAGTTTCAAAGTGAACAAAAATATCTAGTTTCCACTGAGAGGGAATATAGATATTTAAGTGTTCAAAGTTACAAAGAGAACATAAATCTCTAGTTTCTGCTTGGGAGGGAATGTAGAGATTTAAGTGCACTTTAAAACTTTGAAAAGTTTCAAAGTGTGCATAAATATTTGATTTCCAATTGGGTTTTGGTAAAAATGTGATTAGGCTATATTTAATATTTTAATCAAGGCTTTCATAGTTTGGTTATTTTACCACCACCGAATGGTGAATAAATTTGAAAATTGACTTGATCTAACACTTGCAGTGTAAACCCCATTTTTAGGCATTTACCTTAAAGTTTCCAAACTTACTTTAAAATTTGATAAAAGATTCAAAATAAGTATGAAAAAATGAAGTAGGTACATTAATCTGATCTCCTCCCTTTACCATTGGATCATCCACTAAAATAGGCTCTTGAGACAGTTTAGTTTACTATGCCAAGACCCTCCAAGATAGTCCACTTCATCATTAAGTCATGACTAGAAAGAGATTAGTCATCAAGGAAAAGGGTCAATGAATGGTTTTGGATAATGGTACAGTCCCTCTAATCAAAATCATGGTATGTAGCCCAATTTTGGTCAACATTTATGGTGACTAATTGGGATTGCATGCTTGTTTATGCAATAGACTAGTCATCTTAGCCTATCCATTAGGCTTATGAAGTCAAAAAAATCTTCCTCAATTGAGAATAGGGATACAAACATCTCAAAAAAAATCTCACAATATCAAGAACAAAAATGTACTCAAAGAACTTAGGGAAGGGAAACACACAACAAAAGAAGATGTGCATGATGCACTTAGATGAAAATAACATCTAATCTAATATATACAAAGGCTACAAATTGATTCTAATAACAATGTTTTAGATGAATCCCATTGACTAGGATGGGCAATACCTCTCCATGAGGCTTGGAAAGATGAAAGGCATTACGTTGTTTACAACCATGAATCAGTTAGGGTCCACTCCATAAACTATCAAACTTTGTATGGTTACCCGGTTTGGCCTTATTAGCGTCCCACTTTAAGACTAGATCTTCTTTGAAAAATATGTCCATGGATCTCTTGTCAAAATCCTTTTAAACTTGATCTTGATGTGATTCCACCATCTTCATTGCAAGGTCTCTTGTTTCTTCAAGCTCCATGAGTTCTTCCATTCTCACACCCATGGGCTCACTTTCCATCAACTCAAGTTGATGTGCTAGCTCTAAAGCTAGTAATTCAAGAGATATGGGAAACTTGGCCTCTTTTCCATCCACAAAGACAAATGGTGAGTTTAAAATGGCACTCTTGCACTCTATTATCCCATAAGGATGTTCTTAGCTTGGTATGCCATACTCTCTAATTCTCTTCCATAGTCCTCTTGATTATCGAAATCATCATTTTTTATTGATTCAACAAGCCCATTGCCCTGGGGTTAGTAGTTGAATGATGTGCTCAGGTAGATACCTATTTTAAGAGCCCATTCACTTATTTTCATGCCAACAAATGCCAAGTCATTATCTAAGATGACAGTGGATAGTATCCCAAACCTTGTCACAATGCTATCATAAAAATCCAACAATGTTGTCTCATTAGCCTCTTTTAGAGCAATAGCCTCTACCCACCTAGTGAAGTGGTCAATGGAAGTGAGTACCCACTTGTTCCCTCCACTAGAAGGTGGTTTTATCAGACCTATGAAGTCAAGGCCCCACTACATGAAGGGCTTCTCTTCCTTAATGGGGTTAATAGGAAGGGTTTATAGTCTTTGTTTACCATTGAAAAGAGCACATTTTTGGCACTTCCTAACCCATGTGTAGGCATATTTGAAGAGATTAGGCCAAAAAAAACTAGCCCTCATGATTTTTTTTTGTTTTCATTAGAGCAAAGTTACCTCCTGTAGGTCCATCATGGAACTTCTCTAAGATTCTATTTACCTGATCAACCCCAATGCACTTAAACAACACTCCATTGAGGTCTTTCCTAAATAATACCACATAAACTATGGTATAAATTATGGATTGAAGTCTGAAGTATCTTTTTTTATCCCTATCCATACCTTGAGGACACTCACCTATCATTAAGAATCTAATCATATCTTGCATCCAATCAGTGGAGGGTAGAGGTGTAGCTACTTGCAGGCCATCTGGCATCACTAGAGTAGCCTCTTTTTCCTCCTGTAAGTTAGAAACCAAGTGCTCACACAAACCTTTACCTATTAATAAATTAGTAACCTTGATCTCAATGTCATACCCCATGTCTTTGGTTATCCAACTAGGCCTCTTCTCATATATATCTCTACTCAAAAGGAAATCTCTTACACCTATATGGGAGACCATGAGATGAATCTTATTGTTTGTCACCATAGGCCTTAATTTTTTTAATGATCTCACAATAGATAACACTTGATTTTTAACAAAAGCATACCTCTCTTCATAGCCTTCAATTCATTGATTAAATAAAGTTATTGGTTGCTCAAGACCTTCCTGATTTTGTTACATGAGTATAGTTGATATGTTATCCACATTAGCAAAGGCATATGGGTAGAAATATCTAGAAAATTAAAGAATCAAGAGAGTTGGTGCTTGTGTAATGACTAACTTGATAGCCTCAAAACTTGCCTTGCCTTATTTTAACCAAGAGAAGAGACAATTCTTATTAAACATTGTTGTTATAGTCTTAACCAAATATACAAAATCAGGTTTTGAATATTATCATAAAATTTATCTTCCCAAGGAAGCTTTGAAGTCCTTTATTGTGTTGAGGCAAAGATAAGGCCAAGATGGCACTTATCCTCTCAAGGTCAATGGCTAGTCCTATTTTGGAGACAACATGCCCCAATAGTTTGCCTTCATGAATACTAAACACATAGGTTTTAGGATTCAAGGAGATCTGAAATTCCCTACACCTTTCAAATATGAGTCTCAAATGGTTTAAGTGGTCACTTTCCTTCTTGGAGAAAACTATGATATCATCCAACTACACAAGCACCATATGATTAAGAAGACCCTAGAAATCCATGTCTGTGGATCTTTGGAATGTGGCACTAGCATTAGAGAGACCAAAAAACATCTTCTTGTAAGCATAAGTCCCCCAATTGGTGGGGAAGGTTGTCTTATACTGGTCTTCCTCCTTGAATACCACCTAGTTGTTACCTGAATACCCATCCAAGAGAGAAAAACATTCTAAACCAACCACTATTTAGAGGAGTTTCTCCATGGATGGAAAATGATAGTGATCCTTCAAGGAGACCTTATTCAAATCCCTAAAGTCAACACAACCAAATATCACCACTTTTCTTTCTTATAGGTACCAGGTTGGCCTTCCATGAAGAGAGTTAAATTGGAAAGATAATGTTTGACTCAATAATATTTGTCAATTCTCTTCTGATGAGTACCTCTATCTTGGGATTGATAGGCCTCTACTTTTTCCTCATAGGCTTCACATTTGCATCTAATTCAATGGTGTGTTGAGCAAGCTAAGGGTCAAAAACCCTAAGATCAGTGTACTCCAAAGAAAACACACCTACAAACTCCTTTCAAAGTGCAATGAGTGAAACTCTCTTAGCCTCATTATTGACCTTACCAAGCTTGAAAAGTTTGTCTTAGAAGATGAGAACTCTTTGATGGTTCTCTTCACTAGTGGACAAGTCTACCTTGTCTTTCCTCACAAAATCTCCTTCAGGGAAGATGCTATCAAAGGTGACCAACCCCTTAAGGAGTTTGTTTGATTTCAATTAGAGGATTTGATCTCCATACTAATTTTGTAACTTGTTCTATTTTGAAGATGAAAACTCACCCTCTTGTTGCAAGAAGTAGGTAACCTAATTATCATTGTCAAAAACCTACCAATTAGCTTTATTGTAATGAATGGATGGTCTTAAAACCACCTTAACATGCAACTAAGTTTATGATTTAATCAACTCAGCTGGTATATCAAATTGGGCCCCTACTAATGCTAATCTATTTGCATTCTTGTTGTTCTCTCTAAGCATACTTTGGATGTTGAAGGCTTCAAAATCCTCCAATATATCCCAAACCTTATGCTTGTAATATTTCATCAAGGGTTTATTAGATGTATTTTGGCTTCTTAATTGATTGACAATGAGTTCATTGCCTTCATATACCTGTAATTGCTTGATTTTCCTCTTTATATCCCATTGGAGACCATGAATAAGGCCTTCATATTCAACAACATTGCAAGAATAGCTAAAATAAAACCTATAAGATGAGTAGTACTTGTCATTACAGGGAGATACCAACATAACACCTTCTCATACTCTATGTTTTCTCCTTGATCCATAAAAAAATTTCCCAAATTCCATTTGTCTCTTCATATGGCCTAGTAATGGATGGGATAAACTCATTCTCTTTATGCAAGCAATAAACTCCCATATCTACTTATTAAATTCCTCCCAAAGGGACAAGTTGTTAATTTTCATTCCATAAATCATCCCATAAGATGTTAGGTATTACCTCAACATGAGTGTCTAGCTCTCAACCAATATGATGGTATTCCTCATCCAAGATTATGCAGTTGATATGGGTTGCTTAGTTAGTAAGGCTCAATGTGAAAAAATTTAATTGGTTCAACCTTAATAGACACCTTGGTTCCATACCTTGTCCTAAATGCTATATAGGACCAATCTACTACCAGGTAACTCCAAATTTTAGTGGTGAAGTCTCTATATAGGCATAGAGAAAAATGGGTTTTGTACCTTTAGAACAACCACATTTGGGCTATTGAAACATTAGGAAAATAATGGAGGGTTAAATTCAAGGCTCTAATAAAATTAGATGGTTTAGTGGAAGATTCATCAAGCTATAATACCCCTTTAGAGAGGGATTCATATTTCAAACCAAGTTGATTTATTATTGATTTAGGCATCACTGAAGTGCTTACCCCACTGTCCACCATGTAGTTGTGTACCAAGGAATTATCAATGATCAAATAAATGTAGAATGGAGGAGGTTTGATTACCTTGTTTGACTACCCTTCATTGGTTTTGTTTTCATTAATGAGGACCACATTCTCCTTGCTTGGTGGCTTCTCTAATACATTGATTTTTGACAAACCTTCTTGAAAAAGATCCACTTAAATAGGTATAAAAAGAATTTCCCACTTAAATACACTCACATTTTACTTCTTCATTTGCTAAACAATGTTGATGTGTGCACCACCAAACTTTTCTTGTGCTTTGAGAGCCACAACAATGATTTTTACTTGTGAGATTTGAGGTATAAAAGTACCTCATTGGTTCTAATTTTTATGATTTGTTTAATATTTTGGAGCTGCATTAGGATCAATTAGATTTGAAAAAAATGGAGGAGTAGAATACCCCTTAACTACTTATTGGTTTCCTTATATGTTCCTTCTCTTAAACCTTGTGTTGGATGCCACAGGAATGTTTGTTTGGCTAGTACTAGCTTGTTGATTGAAGGCATAACACTCCTCTAGTTTGTAGTTCACCAATGTAGCATCCAACTGATTTTGTCCCTCATTATCCCCTTGGCCTTGTTGAGGCTCTTCTATTTTAGTCATCATAGGCACTTTTGCATTTTACGCCATTAAAGCTTGGTTGAACCCATAACTAGCACCTTGCTACCATTGTTCATTGAAACCTTGGTTAAACTTTGAATTTTGGGTGTTGGCCTGATTGTAAGATTGATTCCAAGGTAGCTAACACTGACCTTCTTGTGCAAGGTTGTTTTGAATAGGGAAAAAAGTCTTGTAAGTACTCACAGTATAGGATTATAGTTTTTACTTGGTTTAGCATAGGTGAGCTGCCCTTGCCCTTGAGAATTATCCTTGAAGGGTGGAATATTGGATTGATAGGATTATTAAGGATGATATTTGAGATGATAAGGTATATTAAACTAATATTTCTTCCTCTTAACATTCACTAACTCATTTCCAATTGTTTGGAATATGTTCTTGAGTTATAGGAGTTCATTATACTAACTAACTAAAGCTTTGTCTTGTCTCAGTGCAAGTATGGAAGCAAGTGTTAGAAAAGGAGGAAAGGCAACAAGAGGAGGAACAAAAACAGGAGGTGGTTGAATATTGAGGAACAAAGACATAAAAGGCCTAGGTGTGAGCTTGTTATCTTGTATTAGGCTATTCTCTGCCTTGATTGCTACCTCATAAGCATCAAATAATGTGTTTCCTCCCATTGACTATATCATAACTACAATATCACTATTTAGGACCCTTAGAATCTTTTCCCATGTTTTATGAAACTTGTTTTTAAAGTCCTACATGACTGCTTGAGGAGCTCTCTTGATTGTTGTCAACTGTTCTGCTAGTGACAAGTTGTCACTCTTGTCTTTAAACCTATTACATAAACTATCCCCTAATTTCTCCCATGTTGTGATTGAGTTATGAGTTAGGTTCCTATATCAATCCAAGGCCTTTCTATTGAAATATATGTCCAACAACCTGATAGCTATGTTCTCTTCAGTGATGTTATGTATGTTGCAAAATTTAGTTGTCTTTAATGTGTTCAGAAGGAGTTATAGAGATATCCATGAGTAGTAAGGCACATTATTAAGGATGCCACTAGGATATGATCATATTGGTTAAGAGATAAAGGACTTTGACCATTGAAAGACATAAAAGGTAAGGATTTAGGGGTAGACATGGTAATGAAAGGAGCTAACAAGGATCTTCTAGCAGATGTAGACTTGAAAATTGGCTTAGGAGGGAAGCTTCTCAAGTATGGATGAGTGTTAAAAAAAACTCAATCTTCTTACTAAATTTAAAGGCAATTCAACAAAATCAAAAGGAATACTTCTTAAATTTGACCTTGTAGTCACCTTTGGCATAAAAGATAGGCACTGTTCTTCC